>FTLJ01000271.1:0-47074 GCA_900155495.1 Porogramme epimiltina
CCCCTCCCCTCCCCGTCCTTCTTCGCCATCACTGTTTCGGGAGCATCATCCTCACACTCGGACTTATCCTCGCCCTATTCCCGTCCGTCCCGCTGGGCGCCCTCTCTTCCATTCATTGGTCCTTTCGCTCATTCATCGTCATCGTCATCGTTCGTCCTCACGTTCCAAGCACAGCCGCACCCTACCCATGCGCTCCTTGAGACCCCCCCCCCATCCCTCAGCCCCAGCCCCGTCCCAGTCCCAGTCCCAGCACAACGCACGCCCGCTCGTTCCCACCACGCACCCCGCGCCGCCGCGCTGCCGTTACCCCTTGCCCCGTTACCGTCTGCCCCCTTCCCCTTCCCGCATTCGCCCTTCGGACACGGTTCGTTCCCCTCCCCACATCCGCACACCGCATTCCCCCAACCGGCCAGCCGTATTACCCCGTTCCCCGTTCCGCATTCCGCATTCCCCGTTTTCCGTCCCCCGCCGCCCCCACCGCACGCACGCACGCCCCCGAGGCACGAGGTTCCTCCCCCCCACTTTCGAGTCTTCGATTTAGCACGGTCCATATTAGATTTACCTTACATCCCACCCGCTCCAGCTCCCTGCAGCCGCCGCCGTCCGTGACCCGTGTCAGCAGCCCGTCTGTCTGTGATCGATATAAGTATCTAAGCCTTGCGGCGTCGCGCCGGGCCCGTCCGCCCTCGGGGGCCCGGGCTATGTAAAATCTCTCTTTTATCTCTCTCCCTCGTATTCGCGTTTGCGTCTGCGTCCGCGTTCGTCCTGCCAACTGCTCCCTCGGGAGCGCTGCTGTCGTGCCCTGCTCCACCGGCGTCCCGTCCGGTTCCTCTGGATGCTGGATTCTATGTGCCCCATGGGTTCTCGGACGCCCCCCTCACTCGAGGCGCGTGCCGCGGCGCTCCAACGGCTTAGAATGGCGCGGAGATCGAACGTGAGCTCGCGGGCGTCTCTGCGCGGACTGCAGCTCGAGGCGCCGCTCGCCGCTCGCCGCTCGGACCTCGGTGCTAAGAATACGGCGGGCGCGCACGGCCGGCACGCGTCCACAGCGGGCGTGCGGAGGTGCGGACATGTGTGGAGGAAGGGAGAAGGGGGGAGGGCGAGGAGAGAAGGGCGAGGAGCACCGGGGTCCGACGCGAGGACGGAGCGGCCGCGCAGGCAGGCGTGCGCACCCGTGCACCCCCGGCTCGGGCTCGAGGCGTGCTGCAGGCCGCAGGTGTTGGCTGGTGCTGCCGCGCGTGTGCCAGTGTTCCCGCGTCTGTCGCGCCGGGCGCGGGTTCGACGTTCGACGTGCGCGCGGGTCCAGACCGGCGCGTTCTTTTCCTGGGCCGCGGTGTGCGCCGCGCCCCCGATCGGGAGCGGTGCGCAGCTCCGGCCGAGCTGCCTGCTGCGGTTCTTCTTGCCAGTTCTTTCTTTAACCTTGAGCTTCGGCGTCGGCCAAGGCTCGCGCTGGCGCCCGCTGCCCCCGGCTTGGCGGCGTGGTTACTGCATACTGAACTCTCCTCGATGTTTAGGTTCGACGCTCGCGCCCCGCGCCGCTCGTGCACCGCAAGGAAGCCTGGGGGGGAGGGCAGGGTGCCGCCCGCACAGGCAGACACCTTGGCGGCATGAGTACTTATAAGTGCGCGTGTGTGTATGCCCGCGCGCCGGGCCTGCGACCGCGTTCCCAAGGTGCGCACATTAGCTCACGCCCGCGACGTCGACGTCACAGCGATCGCCCTTCCGCCGCGCACCGCCCGCGCGAGATCTGTGGGCCGTGGGCCGTGGCCCCGCGACGGCCGGCGACGTGCGCGCACAGACTGGCGCGGCACGCCGGACGGGTGCGTGCCAAGGCCGCCCGCCGGCGTGCCCGCGTCCGCTCCCGCCTCCCGCGGCACACGTCGTCCGGGCGGGCTCGGGCTCGGACGCGGGGCCTGGGGCGCGCACCGGGCCTGCCTCGCTCCCCCCCAAAAGGCAGTCCGCCTGGGGCGGGGGGAAGAGAGGGGGACGGGGGAGCGGGCGCGGTCGGCCTGGCCGCCATTTTGCGCGCACGCGCGGACGGGGGGTGCCGTCACCCCCGCGGAGCAGCGAGCGGCGGGCACCCCGCCACCGCTGATAGCGCGCCGGGGTCCGCGAGCTTGTTCAAAGTGGGTGCGGGCGCCCTGGTGCGTCTCCGCCGCGTTCGAGTGCTATCTTGGGCGTGCGGGTGTGCGTGCGTGCGGGTGGGCGGATTCATGGGCGTGCGCGGGGCGACGCCTGCGGCGTGCGGGCGTGTGCGCCCCTGCCCTGTTCGTGGAGCGTCGAGAGGGGGAGCACCCACGGCGGCGGGCGGGCGGGCTGCGGAGGCTGGGAAGTGGCCGGGTGGGCTCCCATCGCTGAGGATAGTGCCCGTGTAGGTGCTGCCCGGCGAGGCGGGGTGCTGCTTGTGTCCGGGATGGGTGCGCAGCGGCGCTGAGATGTCGATTGCTTATACGGGGCATCGTTTGTTTGACTCGAGACGGAAGCCCGGTGCGGGAAGCGGGTGGGCTGGCGGGGAAGGCGCGAGCGTGAGGACGGGAGGCTAAGTGAGGGCGAGCGGTGCTGGCTTGCTGCTGCATGTTTGGGGTTGTGAGAACTATCTTGACTTGATATTGCCGCGTGTGAGTGAATTCACGGGCCACGCAGATAGCACTGTCTAGTTCTTGTGTCTATCTCTGCCATATTCGGACTACATGAAACGGCGTGTATGTCCTGAGTGATATTGGACGTGGTGGCTCCGGTCACAGCCATGGCCGCCTCGGGCAAATCGTCGTCGGGGTGGGCGTGGCTGTGTTGCACACGCCAGGCGCTCCGCTGTCCGGTAACCTGCTCTACACCCGAGGGGTATACTCGGTGTGATACATGATAAAATGAACCGGAAGTATGGTCCTACACAGACATCCTGCGAGCATCCTACTAAACCCATCAAACTTTTCTAACAATTTGTTGACGCTCCTAGATTTAGCCGCGTCAGTTGTTTTATCATGGTACCCACGCCATGTAATTTATGGCTGAATACGATACGCACCTCAAAGTAGTCTAACCGGAGCTCCAACGTTCTGCCCACGGTGCTGAAAGGACTCGTGATGAACGATATCTTCGTTTTCATGTGGAAATCGTAATAAAATCCCGCTTGATACGGCCCCACTTTCCCCTCGAAAACACGCGAGCCGTTTTGCCAGAGCGGGATGTGGTCTTCCGGACATGCGTGAGGCGGATGCGACGCCGTCTCGTCGGGCGCGCACCAATCTTGGAAGCTGTGGAACCGCACCGAGGCGTAGTGGGGCCCGGGGTCACCTAGCGAGGGTCGCGTTCTGGACGTCCCACCGACGGCGACAACGGCGCCTGCCGCGCACAGACCGACGGTGATTGTCATGCGCGATTCGAAGACCATGCGCCTGCTGAAGGTGAGCGTGACCGGTGGGGTTCCCCTCCACCCCGCGTGGGTAGGGGTCACTGAGATGAGCTTCCAATCGTATACATCCTCGAAGTGTGCAAGTGTGAAAGGTTTGATTCGGAATGGAGGAGCGAGGCCCGCGCTGAGCCTGGAGATGTCAGTGTAAGGACTTGGCGGGTCCGCACGATACTCCGGGCGTGGGGAGATGTAGAGGTCCTGCCACTGCCACCGGATGTCCGCGGTGGGGTATAGGGGTGATGGGATGACGAGGCGGTCGTGCGCGCAGCCACAGTGATGTAGTGGGATCAGCGCATCCGGGGAGTTTGGATCCATGTGGAGCACGAGCCATAGCGGGCCCCGGTCGAGGTCACAAAATAACTGAACGACCATGCGCGAAGTGTCTATTTGCATCGCTGGAACGTGAGCGAATACGCCATGGGGACTTGAGGTGAAGGAGATCATGTCCACGCTGTCTGTCCGCAAAGCGTAGTCACCACAGTTCATATGTGTCAGTAAATCCATGTGTGATAGGGTGTCGATACTGACTTGCCTATCTGATGTCCGGACGATCGTTTGTTGACGCTTCAGGCCTTTCATGGGAAGGAAATTTGATGGAGAGGGAGCCAGGAGATGTCCCTGCGCAACCTCGGGGCAGTCGCATCTACTGTGACCAATATCGCCAGGAGCGTCCACGACCTTGATCTTTCCCCACGCGAATAGCGATGTCTGGATGGACGTCCTCATGATCTCTTCTTGGAGGCGATAAAATGCGTTACGCCCTTCCCCATACAGCGCGGGCAGGTTGACGCCGAACAGCCCGAACAAGCAGTACGCCTCGTCCTCTATCCGCGTCGTCTTCCGTCTGGACGTCCACGACATCCGCTCGGCGACGCTCACGTCCGTCACATCCTCTTTGAGCGTGAGGATGCTAGCGCGCACGCCGGTGATCTGCTCCAGCTTCTCCGCCAGCTCGATCTTCGTCCCGAGCAGCGTCCACGCGGAGGACATGAACATGACGGTCTTCGGGGCGATGAGCTCCTGCAGCGTCCAGCCGCGCCTGTGCCATCGGCTGCTGATGAATTTGGAGTGCGGGTCTTCCGTCTCGCAATCGGGAGGGACGTCGGCGAGGTACACGTAGCAGACGTCGGAGAGGGCGTAGTAGCGGAACATGGAGTTGATCGCCTCGGTGAGCTCCGCGCTGCTGGTCTTGTCGATGCAGCAAGTGTCGGCCCAGGCCCATTCGTAGCCGTGTTTGTGCGCGAGGTCGAGGAAGTGCTGGATCTTGGAGGAAAGATTACTGCGGGCATTTTTTGGACTGATGGTGTCCGCAACGTGGTTTCGTGCGTGTTCTGGATGGTCCGAGGAACGGGACTGGCCTGGGTCGTACGTACGCCTGTCTTCTACTGAAAGCGCCAGCTGTTGCATCTTCGCCGACAGTGCCGCGAACTCACGGCGGAGTTTGTCCAAGTCCTCGCCATGGGAAGGCTCACCGGAACTTGCGCCTCCGCGTACCTGTTGAAATGTGTCTTCTTCCGCGTCAGTCCGCCAGACGTGCGACAATATCGCGTATCCACCGGGGACGGCTTCTGGGCGAGAGAAGAAGCAGAGCCGTGCAGTTGTGGTATTCAACAACCACATCCCTCTTCAGAGAAGATCTATGGAAGGAGTTGACATGTAGGTAATCTATGAAGTAATGGTGTAAGAGAACAGACTCACCTTCAACTCTACAACGGAATGGTCTTCGGTGAGAGGGTCACCCGTGGAGCGATAAAGAAGGTTATTGAGTGCTCTGAAGCGACCAGGTCTGGGAGGTGCCTAATTTATCTATTGCACCATCTATTGGTCTGAAGTGATGCTTGTGTTCGTCCGAGTCGAGTTCGAACTAATCGTAACGACACAGATGGAGGAGAAGGGGAGATGCAATAGGCTCATTTGAAATATTCAGAGTCTAGGCATGGGCGCAGCCTCAAAATTGTCACCGCGTTTAGGCGTCATAGATATGAATTCAGTGTTTAATAGACGTCTGACGAATGGTGTGCTTACATCGAAGTCTGAGTAACAATTCGGGGCGGTTTTTTTCAGGTCAAAAGTCCAAGAGTTCGGTCTCTGTTCAATCGCAACTTGCAAGTGCCTCATTGTGATTCGATCTCCGACACCAGGCCTAGATTTGATCTCAATGCGGCACGTGTCATGACGCAACGGACGGTGCTCCCTCATCCGTTGCATGAATTTGGCATGAATTTGGCAGTCTTATGGCTTTGGACTTTTGAACTCTTTGCTCTCCCCTTCTTGTGTGCGCTCTCTACCGAACCTTCGAGTCCCAGTGTTTGTCATCGGCTCACAGCGATTCTTCTATGGCCTACGTGACTCTACAAACAACTGAAGACAAGACTAGTCCCGACTCGAAATCCCAACTCACTATGCAATCCACAACGTCCCACCCGGAGGGGCGTAGGCGGTGAAACTGGCGTTCGCAAGCGACAAAAGATGGAGTTGCGCGGGGTAAGCGGGTAAGTAACTGCCCTTCATGTCTCGTGCGATCTATCTGACTCACTACGCTCTCCTCTTCCCTCCGCCCAACAACTTGCCCAGCTCCTACTTCCAGTTTTCTGCCTACAACTGTCATACATTCCGGTCAAGCTGCGCTCTACGCGAATATCGTCGCTCCGTACGGCTCCTCCGGGAGTTCACCATGCTCTTCCAGGATAGGCGGATTGTCTGCGTGGACCATCGGGACTGCCGTGTTGTAGCCTCCGGGAGAAATTGCTGGGTGCAATGAAGGATACAAGCAGGACCGTTGTTGATGATGACTCCTTGAAAGTATTGGACCCTAGGTGAGAGTGCGCCCTTCACGTCCTCGCGTTGTTGGCTTGTCCGGTATGCTAATTGTGGGCGGCTCGGCCCACTGCAGGGTTTTTGGCTGCAATGTGACTCCTCCGACTCCAAATAAGACATCCGAATGTCTATACGGTGCAAATACGACGGTATCTGCAGTACTCGCTTTTAGAAAGCCCCCACGGCATCCCAGTCCTGCCTACGAAGCTTACGCCTCGTGCCCTTCTGCGGTAAACCTTATCCCTGCCCTTCTGTGCTGCAGCACACCGTCTGCATCTTCTACCACCACCATACTCCTTCACGCCGTACCCCCCTTGCCTTTCCCCCGGTGGGGTACGCTCAAATCCCCCAGAACATCCATCTTCGAGAGCAGGACCGCTCGGGACTCGATGTCCACTATGTCAACTGTACAGGACCATGACCCAGAACCCTGGGGGGACCCATTCGCCTCTGCATCCTGGGATTCGCCTTCGCATTCTCCGGTGCATGAAGCCGTCGATTGCTCGTCTCAATACGCAACACGAGGATACGTGCCATTCCGTGGTCATGCACGCGGCCATGGTGGGTGTTCGAGGGGTCGAGGCATACCACCGTTGTCGGGAAAAGTAAGGCTCTCCATGGTGACGGACCAGCGATCTGCGCCTCCTCCCTTCTGGCGTGCGTCCCGTCCTTCAAACTCTTGCGATCACTGATGCTTACTGTCCGCACAACATAGAGCCACGCCCCGAAACCCCCCCTAAAGATGCGCAGAACTATGATGTACCCCCACTTCCTAGTTTTTTGGCGAGTTCAACGCCTACCCCTCGCGCGGCCCCGATCCCGGCTTCCTCAAGTGCGGATGACCCAACAGCTAATGCCCCTGCCACCCCTCGAACCTGGGCGACGGCACAAGGGACCCCGTTCTCTCATCCCTCATCGTTTCCATCCATCACTACGTCAAGGGCGATTTCCCCCTCTACCGGGCCCATCATCGCACCGAACCCCAAGGTGTGGCTTCCTCTGAGCCCGACCGCACCTGCATTTTCGCCTTCCGTCGCTCGTAACATTGCTTCGCCTGCAAGCAGTGTCACGCCCAATGTCCCGTCGTTGTTGGCGGACCTCTCCGAGATCGATGTCAACGCATACATCAAGTCCATCGCGCCCTCCGAGCGCGGGACGCCGATAAGCGTCGCCTCGTCGGGACAGGAGGGCATGGAGGCCGAAGAGGAGTCGGCTGGGGAGGACATGGCGCAGCAGTGGCTTGAGCAGGCGGGGGTGCAGAAGCGGCACGCAAAGGACACCATGAAGCTAGGCGACGGCGGGTGGACCCGCGCGGGCGCAGAATCGGTGGCCCGGCGTCCCGTGTGCGGCAAGCCCGTGTCCTTCACTGGATGTGTCCCGCCGCCGACGTCTACTGCGTCGCCCTTCGCGCTGGCGCTGGCGCGCGCGAGGCCGCTCATTAGCTTTGACTCTGTGCCATACCCCGACAATGTGGTGGGGCCGAGCGGTTCCGCAAATATGAATCCGGCGCCCCTTTGGTATGGTTCGATGTTTCATCTCGGTGTCCACTGTGTTCATGGAATGTTGTAACAGCTACGATCGGGCCTTCCTCCTCCAGTTCAAAAACGTTTGCACTGGACGACCGAGCGCTATCCCCATCGTCGACGCCATGTGGTTCGACATACTCCGGCACGAAGTGCCCAGGGCGGTCTACAAAGCGGGCGCATCCAGCAAGAAAGGGCCACTCCCTGTCACATCGTCGAATGCCCTATTCAATCGCACGTTTTCCGAGGCCACAATACGCCCGCCCTCTCCTTCTCCCGCCTCCCCCACAACTCGGTCACTGGAAGGATATGCTGCACAGTCTTGTTTCTCATCTCCACTTCGTGATCAAGACAGAACTCCCCTCTTTCTGCCATCGGGGCAGTCGTGCCGCTCTAGCTCACCTACGGAAGTTGGGGACGCCTCCTCGGGGTCTCCGGGGTCCGAGCGGAAGTACCCGTCCGACCCGCCTCTAGACGAGCTCGACGGGGAGGTGCGTGATGCGCGGCTCGCGGCCCTGGAGTCGCGTCTCGCTGCGCTCGTCGCCGAGGCGGAAGTGATCAAGGTCGAGGTGAAGCGGTTGCGGGAGGCGTGGCACGACGCGGAGGGGATGAACTAATGGACTACGAGCTCATCCGGACCCCATAATCTTTTCGCTTCGACTGTGCGCTCCCTTGTTCTCATTATGTCTCGGTTCCTACTCCCTAGGCACCCCGTCTTCTATCGGGCAGGTCTCGAACTTTAGACCAAATACGTTCCCGCTCATCCTTTGACCGTTCGTACAAGTGTGTTATCGCTGCAGCCGTCGGCTCACATCAGACTGTATCTGTGTTGATGCCACAACTACAAACTGCCCCTGGAAATCACCCTATCACCACTCTCGTATCCGCACTCCTGTCACTGTACGGATGGACAGGACACGTCGCTTCAGGATGTTTGTTTTGTGGCTAGTAAACAAGGGTATTAGTAGCATATCTCGACCGCGTGAATGACAAGTTCCGAGTCTCCCATGTTACTAGGACGTTTCATGACCGAGAGGACAACCTGCATAACAGTGGCCCTCCTCCCGCAGATATCGCTCTGCGTTACGAAGACCCCGAGTCCAAGCGGCTCCGTGTCGTCCTTTCATCCAGCGCGAGCGTTCCAGACTGTTTCAAAGCGTAGAACCAGCGTCCGCCCACCGGGGCTCATGGGACACTCCGCGAACTGCAGCGCAACCACAGCCTTGCGCGTAGACCGATCCCATGCCCAGAACGCGAACTCCTTCCGGAGGCTCGGCCAGCTCGCGATGTGGTCTGTAGCGCAGTCGTGAGGTGGATTCTTGATAACGCGCGGTACTCTGTCGAACATGTCGTAATCGTGCAACCGCACGAGCGCCCAGTGCGGTTCTCCGATGCTGGTGTCGGAGTCGTGATCAGAGAGGCTGGGTGAGGACATCTGAATAGGAGAGGGGGGAAGCTGGGATTGGCATCGTCCAAGGGAGACCGCAACTGCCCCAATGTGGCCATTGTCGAAGACAAGCGTAACAGGCGGGTGGCCGGTCCAGCCTGGGCCTGGGCCTTTCTTGACTGCTACGAGACGATAGGGAGGTGGCCGCTCAGGTCCGAGGTCTTGAAGATTGAGTGAAGGGGCGTCGATGTCTGGACTTGGGGTGAAGCGGAACGGGGACGCGAGCTCGTTGTTCATAAAGAAGAGTGCCTGTGAGACAAGGTCGGGGCGTGGGTGCGGCTGGTGGGCGATATAGATCTCGTGCCAGACCGGGGAAACTGTCTCTCTGGGCAAGGATGAGAGCGCGACGGTGCGGAAGGAGCGGCGGGAGGTGTGATAGAGTGGGCGATCGGGGTCCGCAGCATCGGGGCAGGGGGTAAGGATGAGCCCAAGCGGGCCATCTTGCACGGAGGAGCAGAAGAGAGGCGCGACGACGCATCCCAGCGTTTTGAAAGTTGGGATGCGGGTGAAAACACCATAAGAGGTTACGGTGAAACTCGGTATACCGACACGGTCGGCAGTAGAGAGTGTATCGGCCGGAGGAACCGACAACAGGCGAGGGTGTACCTAATAGTGGTAATCAGGCGGTGACATGCGTAGTTAGAATGCAGGAAACTCACAGCATCGATCGCAGGGTATCTTCCTATCCCAGTATCGTAAATGATTGATGTAGCCTGGTGAAAGGCAGACGGAGAGGGGGCGAAGAGGTACGAAATTACGCTAGTCCTGTCGCAACGAGGGTCTGAGTCAGCACTGGGATCCCGGGGGCCTATATCGGGTGGAGAGTCCATGAGGTCAAGCGCGAACATGTCCGATTTGGCACAGGGCCCCCAAGCAAATAGAGAAGTATCGATCGTGGACTTTAAGATCTCCTCCTGCAGTCGTCGAAAGGCTCTCCGTCCTTCTCCGTATAGTGTGGGCATACTGATCTCGAAGATGCCGAGAAGGCAGTAAGCCTCATCCTCAACCCGTGTGGTGGTTCGAGTTGCTGCCCAGGCCATCCTGCAGGCGACTGATACCTCCGTGAGGGGTCGTTGGAAGCACAGAACCTCAGGTGATATCCCGGTGGTACTTGAGAGCACCTGAGAGAGCTCCGCCTTTGTCCCCAAGACACCCCAGTCTTCGGAAAGAAATATGACTAGCCGAGGTGCAAGTAGCTCTTGAAGGGTCCAACCGCGCGTGTGCCACCTGCTCTTTCGGAATGCCAACCCTTCGGCCCCTAATCCGCGGGGAACATCAAAAAGGTACGCATAGCAAACGCGCGCCAGTGAGTAGTACTCAAACATTGAGTTTATCGCTTCGGAGAGCTCTGCGCTGCTCGTCTTGTCTATGCAACACGTGTCGACCCATGCCCAGGCGTAACCGTGCTTCTCGGCGAGTATGCAGAGATTGCGAACCTTGGAAGACAGATGCTCGCGCGGAGCCTCTTCGGTCATTGTGTAACGCGCGCTTATAGCTTGAACGTCTTGAAACGTCTGCTCGTCTTCCCCCCAAACATGGGAGAGAATGGCGTATCCTGGGGAGGGAACTTGTTGCGGGGAGACAAAAAAGCGGAGTTCTCCACGAGAGGTGTTGAGCAACCACATGTATTATGTAGAGACTTGCACATTGGATGAGTGAGGCTGGACGAAGGACCATGGAAGACCACTAATGCACGCTTACCACTGTCGCAAAGTAGTGTTCGAACTTCGAATGATGATGTGTTTGAAGTTGACCATGTTCTCACTCGGTCTCACGATGGGAGCCGCGAAGCGCTGATCTCTATTTGGTGAGGGCCGAGAGCGCCCGCAGAAGTCGGAGCGCCCTGCTTCGACAGCTTCTCCCATCGCCACCATGTCCACCCAGGCAGTTCACGTTCCCTCGCCCTCTGACTTCACAGCCTCCCCTCAGTCTTTCGACACACCAGACTCCTCCCGGGAGGGATCTTGATGAAAACACCCCAGTCGCTTGGATAGTCAAAATGCAGGTTTTCAAGAAGGAGAGAACGCCTGGTGAGTCTGCTCAATGGTAGCGTCTTGGCTGTAATCATAAATATGGCTGTCTCCGGCTAGTGCCTCGACGGACCATCTTACAAGACATTCACGACCTCACCGAGGAACCACACTCCCTGCCCGCGACCCCTGTAGCGCAGCTCTCTCCACGCACGCCTGGGTCTCGCCGGCCGACGGAACCAGGTCACGGTTATGTCGACCCATCGTACCCCCTCCACCCATTGTATAACGGCGCCCTAGGAGATTCACGTCTCCAGCATCACAAATGTGTGTCTTTCTGTGTATTGTGCGCTGGTGGAGAGGTAGTGGAACTCTCTCCCGGACAGATCTGGTTGGAGACCTCACGCTTGCCCACGCATTGCGTTTCATCCAATTCTGACTCTTGTTGTAGGGACTCAAGAGGACCAAGATCAGTACGATGAGAGGATACGAAAAAAGGCTATGAGCGAGCTCGTTGAGTCTTGGATGGATCGCCTGCAGTTGATCAGTGTCATCGTAAGTTGCATATGTTCATCCACACGCCTACTCCGCAAACACGCGCCCGTTTAGACCACTTTCTTCGCCGCAATCGAAGCCCAGCTCATCGGGACCACCACGCCTGATGACCCGAGTACCGACTCCCTGGTCGATCAGGCCGCAAACGCCGCGCTCGCAGGCGCACTCGTCGTGCATACTTTCGCGGCGATCATGTCCTTCCTGGCGGCGTTTTTCCTCATCCGATACAAGCTCTCTGTCGCGAAGCGGGAAGAACGGCGCGTAGAGGCACAGGCAGCGGGCGCAACGACCGTCTCCTCGTCGTCTGTCTGGTCGATGAATTGGCGCCTCGAACAAGTCGGGCCATTTCGCCGCGGAGAGCCGCCGACACACCTCCTGGACCATTGTCATTCGCTCTGCATGGGTATGGCAGCGATTGGGTTCGTTCTCGCACTGGTGGGCGTGCTGTGCTTCGTGTGGAGCCGCCTGCCACGAAGCTCAGCATACTTCTCGTCTGTATGTATGGCTGCGTGCATCGTAGGGGGGCTAGGGGCGCTCTTCTGGCCTGCCTCCTCCGTGCATAGGAAGCTCAAAACCAAGTAATGCCTTTCCGGGGATTAAAATTTGGTGAGCCTCCGTACATTTGTTATTGCCCTGGCACATAGCTGAAGTCTTCGCAGACTATGTGTATGCTCCCAGACCACATCTGCGCGCCTCATGTATGTACCATATGGTGTTCGCCTGTATGCGTGCAGCAGTCGAGATATATGCTTCATCAATGATATACCATTGTAGTCCCTAACGCTCCCGGAGGTCTATCGCTTTGGACCGCAAGACTGACGTGTCCGTGAACTCGCTTGCAAGGTGGAGCACTAGGGTGGAACTACTAAGGGGACACTCCGTGAACCACATGCGGATCTGTCCTGGGAACGCCTTCATTTCCAGAACCTTTGCCTGTCCTTTCCAGCTCACGACATGGTCCTCCGCGCAAACGTGCTCGGAAGAAGGCTCTACGTACAGGTCGCGCTCGAGGCACTCCCGGACCCTAGCCCAATGGAAGCCCAGATCTCCACCATCCGAAGACAGTTGCGCAGTCGACTGCGCGCATCGCCCCATAGTGACCGCGGCGTAGCGAGGGCCGCGCGCCCTCCCGATGCTGAATGCCATCCTCCCGCTGGCCGACTCGGTCCAGCGCGCGGGCACCCTCGTGTACCGCACGTCCAGGAACAGCTCCTCGGCCTCTTCGAGCGCTCGAGCGCATGCGGCAGGGAAGCGGAACGGCGCCGCGAGCGTGCCGTTCATGGTGCGCAGGAGGTGTGCGATGGGGTGGCCGCGCGGCGGCGTGGGAGGCGGGCGGTGCGCGAGGTAGATGGTGCTCCAATGGACGCCCAGGTCGCGGTCTGACTCGAGGACTGTGATGTGTGAGAGCCCGCGGAAGGAGACGAGACGGTCCTCTGGCGCGCAGTGGTAGATGTCCACGGTGGGATCTGGGGCGGTGGGGCATTGTGTAAGGGAGAGGCCGAGAGGTTCTCCGCGAATGGAGCAGGAGAGGACGGCGACGGCGCGATCGCCAGTCGGAGTGGATAGGACTGGGATGGTGGCTCTGACTCCGTATGATGTGAGCTCGAACTTAGGTACTCTAAAGTTGCGAGACAAGGGTAAGCTCGCGTGTTGTCTGGCGAGGTTGTACTACCAGTATCGAGGTAAGTACTAGTAGGACCATGGAAACATCGAATAGAAACACGTACATTGTCAGCGAGAAACCGGGGAACAAAGGTGATGTCACTTGAGTTCAAAAAGTGTGCTGGGGATGGTGCGAGTAGGAACAGAGTTGCGAGGGTGTGGTCGTCAAGTACGTCGACGTCTGGAGAAGGAGACCGCGAAGACGATGGGGACTCCAATCCCACGACCTCGTCGTTCGCGCCCCATGCGAAAATCGACGTGTCGATAGTGCGCCTCATGATCTCCTCTTGAAGCCTGTAGAATGCCTGGCGCCCCTCCCCATAAAGAGTCGGCATGTTGATACCGAAGATTCCTAGTAGGGAGTATACCTCGTCTTCTATACGCGTGGTTGTACGCCTGGCTGCCCACGACATGCGCTGGGCGACGCTGGCGTCCGCGATTTCCGTTTCGAACGTTAAGACACTTGCAGGTATGCCTGTGATCCCAGACAGAAGCTCTGCGAGCTCGATTTTGGTACCGATCACTTTCCAATTTTGCGAAACGAAGATAACAACCTGCGGCGCGAGGAGCTCTTGCAACGTCCAGCCGCGTGTGTGCCATCGGCTCTGACGAAAGAAGGACCGATCTTCCGCATGACTTGGGACATCTCGGAGGTATGCGTAGCAAACCTCTGAGTGAGCGTAGTATGCGTACATAGAGTTAATAGCCTCAGAGAGCTCAGCGCTGCTTGTCTTGTCGATGCAACAGGTATCGATCCAGATCCAAGCGTATTGATGCCGCCGGGCGAGCAGACAAGCTTCTTTGATCTTCGAAGAGACCACATTGAGGGGGTTTTCCCTAGTTTTTGAACATTGAACGTGAACATCGAGAATGCCGTGAAAGGTTTGTTCCGCTTCGTCCCACACATGTGAGAGGATAGCGTATCCGCCGGGTACTTTCTCCGGGTCAGAGAAGAATTTCAGCTTGATACACTCCGTGTCGAGCAGCCACATGGTTGCAACTACAGTCATTATGAGAACATCGTGGTAGCATATGTAGCACATCCACATATATATGACGAGAAGTACTCGCCTAGGAATGTGACTAAGAAACTCCGAGCGGGTTGGACTTCATCCGAAGTTTTAAAATGGTAGTAGGTAAGACTGGGATTTAATCCATATTTTGTAATTCAATCTCCGCCAAATTAGCAGATATGAATAATCTAACTCCGACCACAACGCTTGTATCTGATCAACTCCGAAACTTGTTCTCTTCAACTCCTTCCTTTCACAGCTTCAGTGGTAAAAGACCTAGCGTAGCAGGAATTCAAGTCATTTCTTGGCACCGGTGTAGTTATCTATCCTCGGGGACATAGGGACGGCCCTCTCTCTAGGCCAACACAACTTAGTAAGTGATGTGACATCCATAGATTACTCGGAGACAGGAATCACCACTTCAAGATGTCAAAAATTGTAAACTATAGAAGTCCTTCATGGACTCTTGAGCATGCCTAGACAACCGACACACCAATCTCTAGCACGACCGCACTATTGGCACCGTCCGTACCGAAGTTCACCGTGGTTGGATACAAAGCATCTCATCTCCAACATACGACGTTAGCCCCAGAAGCGCAAGAGTGCCCCCTGTCTTATTCATGCGATACGGCTCGAACGCAAGCTCAACCCAGATCGCGCGCGTGACGTCTTCGGAGAGGTCAATCGTCCCCTCGAACCTCCTTTTACGCGCATGCCAGGATGCGATGTGGTCCTCGGGACATGTATGACCCCCGAACCGCGCTATGTTGAGTTCTTCATCTGACTCCTGTGGAAAGGTCCCGGCGTTGAATGGTCCCCTTGCTGAAGCTTCGTTTGCTCCGATGTTCGAATTCGTCTGGAGGGATTCAAACTGCACAGTCGCCCAGTGCCAGCCCCGCTCGCCGTGGTGACTCCCCAGCCTTGGTATACGCTTCTTCGAGTCACTCTCGCACCGTCCGAGTGTGACAAACGCGCGGTGGCCTTCGACCCAGTGGTGCCGAAACACTAGCGTCATAGGCGGCGCGCCAGTCCATGTCCCACCACGCAGGCCAGGGCCTCCGCCGATGATGGCGTCGAGGTAGTGGCATGAGCCAGGGGTCTCTCGCGAAGCCAGCGCGTCAAGAACTGCTAGCGGAAAGCGGAACGGAGAGGTGGTGATGTTGCTCATGCTGATGAGGATGAGAGACGGGCCAGAAGCCACAGCATTGAGCGCGCGGAAAGGTGGCCGTGTCGTGAGGTAGATGTCTCGCCATGTGGGCTTCAGTTCACCAAGTGAGCCGTCACAGGGGATGTCTTTGAGTCGAACGATACGGAAGTGTCCCCAGCTGCAACGGTAAACGGGACGCACGGCGCCAGGGCCCACGGTGTCGCGAGTAATGAGAAGCCCCAGTGGCCCGTAGTTGTTGGAACAGGATAACAAGGCCACGCTGCAGCCTGCAGGAAGGTCTATGACAGGGACGTGCGCGAGGATGCCGTAGGGCGTTGTGGTAAATGCGGGTATGTCGACAATCTCCTGTTCTGGTGACACTGGGGACGGCGTCAAAGGCGGTGCACTCTATACCATAGATCTGTGTAAGTCCGTGGTGCGTGGAATAGGTACAAAGAGCAGGGCTTACGGTATATGCCCGGATGGGACCATCGAAATCGCACTGAATGCTCATATTTGCCGGTCTCGCAGCAAACAGGTATGGGGCCACGTTTCCGATGGTCGTATCAAGAAAGCGCGGCGGTTCGTCAACCGCCGAGCTGAGGAGGGTTGCTTTCTCGAAGGGAAGATAGGTACCCCATATGAACAGGGTGGGGTCCATTGACGTTTTCATGATTTCCTCCTGCAGACGATAGAAGGCTCGTGTCCCTTCACCATAAAGGACGGGCATATTGATGCCGAAGAAGCCCATTAGGCAGTACGCTTCGTCTTCCGGGCGCGTTGTACTTCGAGATCCGGCCCACGACAAGCGGCGTGCTACGCCCATGTCTGCCATGTCCTGTTCGAATGTCAAAACACTCATCGGGACGCCCGAAATATCCTGAAGGACTGTCGCGATCTCGGTCTTCGTTGCTAAGGTGGACCAGTCCGCGGCGAGGAATACGACTACCCGAGGAGCCACAAGCTCTTGTAAGGTCCACCCACGAGCATGCCAGCGACTGTAGTAGAACTCCCCCGTGGCATCATCGAGCGTGCAACCACGAGAAACGTCGGCGAGATATGCATAGCACACCTGAGCGAGGGAGTAGTAACGGAACATGGAGTTGATTGCCTCGGAGAGATCCGCACTGCTTGTCTTATCGATGCAGCATGTGTCGCACCAAGCCCAGCGGTAGCCGTTCTCTTCTGCCAGCTCACAAAATCGTCTGATCTTCTTAGCGACGAACCGGCGCGGGCTGAGCCTGAGCATTGCACAGCGTCTGGCGATGGACTGGATTTCTTGGAAGGTTTGCTCGCCACTTGAGTCCCAGCAGTGAGAGAGGATGGCGTATCCCCCATCGACTGCTTCCGGCGAGGTGAAGAAATGCAGTTGGGCTGTGCTTGTATCGAGGAGCCACATTTCGCGAGTCTCTTCTTTAGTATGCTAGGTCAGATAGGAACCTTTGAGTCGTAGAGCGAGCGGAGAGCTTCAAACACGTACAAAGAGGAAGATTGCAACTGGTCAAAATCAGCTTCGGCCTTTGCCCTGAGCGAAGTTGCTCTGACTGCGGTTCGAATTGCTTGACTGCAAAGCTGACGCCGATTAAATCAAATAGAATAAAGGCTTGTCTGTGGATGCACCTGCAGGAATGACTCAGGCTTTGGCATTACAGTTGTCGCAGGTGTACCTTAATACTGCTTTACCTCTGTGCCAAAGGGTTGGTATAAGCTCCGCATACCAATCAATACAAGGGCTGGACATGCGCAAGTTGACCGTTCCAAAACGGGGTGCGCGACCTGGTAACGTAATAGAGTATTACATACCAGTCAACGTAATAGAGTATTACATACCAGTCACGCGACTATATCGCTTACGTGGCAGATGCTTTAGTGCTGGCGCTAAGTCCAACACTGCTTCAGCCTCAGACCGTCCCAGAACCGGCATTCTGAGCTCTGATCATGACATGCATGACAGTTCAACGACTATGTAGCGCGATCAGGCCTAAGCGTATATCGTACTCCCCCAGGACTCTTCAGTCCAATACAGTCTCATTACTAGGCTTCACTCATAGCTTATCCTCTCTAGGCTACTGCCAGACGGGTCTTCCATTGGAGATAGCACTAATCGCATTTCATTAGCCTGAGTTTGGTAAACCTTTGCAGATGATATTAGCTGACGCAGGACTAGGATTCGCATGGAAGGAAACAACTCGAACCTCATGTTCAGTTTCTTCAAAATACAAGTCGAAGGTGGGCTCTCCGATTGCATTGACCCAACTTGCTTTGAACGAGACCCTTATCTGTACGCTCTCCGTTGACAGGCCGACACGAGAAGGTTTTTTGTCCGCTTCGAGTGAATTGAAAGTGCGCGAGTTGTCTTTCCAAGAAGAAATATGGTCCAGAGAGCACATATGTGTTGATTCCTCAGAACGTCTCGGATAATCTGGACATTGACTCCTAGTGCAGTGAAACTTGAGGAAGGCATAAGGGGGTGGATATTTCCCGAGCTGTTGGCCGTCTTCCCCGGGACGTTCACGATGACTTGGTCTCCTACCGAGATGACGTGAAATCAAGTTGTCCAGATATTCGGTGTCGCTTTTGTGGGAATTACAGCGTCCTAGAGTGAGCGACATCCACGTGTTCGCCCCAGAGATGTGTTCTTTCTTAAAAACCAATAGTGATGGTGGTATACCTGCCCATAGTGTCGTGACAGTCGTTATAGATATCAGTTCCCAGCCGTGGCGTGTATTGAGCTCTGATATCATTGAATGCCTGACTCGGAAGGGGGATAAGACACCGCAGAGGGCATCTATATTGGACGACCTCGGATCTTCGAACCTTGGACACGAGCGGACCTCGGGGTAGGGAGATATGTATATGTTTTTCCAGCGCCACCGGATGGTCACGTCTCCCCGGAATTGGACAAGACGGCAAACAATTGAACGGGATCCACAGCAATAAATTGGTTCCCCAGCAGGCCCAACTTCGCTGCTATGCTCGAGTACGAGGAGGAGAGGACGTTGCTGGGCGGTCAACAGGAGATTTGCAAGGACGTGGTTCCTATCAATCGAAAACACTTGAAGGCGGGCATAGATCCCGTGCGGAGTCCGAGTGAACGTCGGAATTTCCACGCGGCAGCTCCGTAAGAATGGAAACCAGAGCTGTTGGTTTTCCTGGTCACAGATAGACGTGAGCATGGTGTATTCAAAAGCACACTCACATTGATAAAAAAGCTTACCTGGGTAAAGTCGGTCATGTCAGCAAACTGTACCCCACGCCAGTCATTGAATGCAGCAGAACATGGAGCCAAAAGGTGGGACATTGGGCGTAAATCTTCTCTGTTGCTCGAGACTTCTGGTTTACATGCTGCTGAAAGCTCCCGAATCCCTGTGAAGGTCCGAAATGCTCCCCATGCGAAAAGGGAAACGTCTCCTGATATTCGCATGATTTCTTCCTGGAGGCGGTAGAAGGCTTTTTGGCCTTCACCGTATAATGTGGGGAGATTGATACCGAAGAGGCCAAAGAGACAGTATGCCCCATCCTCTACGCGAGTTGTTCTTCTACCAGAGGCCCAGCGCATCCTCCCGTGTATGCTGATATCGACGACATCTTTCTCAAATCTAAGAACACTGGCGGGTATCTTCGTGATTTGCTCCAGACTTTCGGCGAGTTCCCTCTTTGTTCCGATCAGCGTCCAGTCCTGAGACATGAAGCGAATGCTCGTCGGGGCAATGAGCTCCTGTAGGGTCCACCCTCGAGTGTGCCATTTGCTGGTTCCGAATTCTTGGTCCAATCTACAATCTTCTTTTCCAATGAAACAAGCTCCGGAGACGTCATGGAGATACACATAGCAAACGTCTGAGAGGGCGTAATAGCGAAACATGGAGTTAATGGCCTCAGTGAGGTCGGCACTGCTTGTCTTGTCGATGCAACAGGTATCGGCCCATGCCCATTCGTATCCGTCCCGTTGGGCGGTAATAAGAAATGTGCGGACTTTCTTGGAAAGCATATCGCGAGGAATTGATGCGCAAGGCTCAAGTGCATGCGTTTCTGGGTCTGCTACACGAGGACTGCCTTCACTAGTGCTAGTGCTGGTTGGAGAGTCTGGGACATAGTCCTAGGTAACGATCAAATCTTCAGCTAGAAACGGTAGCAAATACTACTACACACCGTGCATTCCATCTTATTGCTTGGTCCAGTGCCCTGATCAGCATAGGTCCGGACGCTCTGGAAGGTATCTTCTTCGGCATCTGTTAACCACACGTGTGATAATATGGCATAGCCGGGCGATGGGATGTCCTCAGGGTGAGCAAAGAATCTAAGCTCTCCACTAGAAGTGTTCATGAGCCACACTGTAGTAGGATGGGTGACGGATAAGGTAAGTAATCCACATGAGATGATTGGCTCCTTACTGATACTGTGCGGAACAGGATTTAGACTTCAGGTTGCAGTGTGCTGAGATACCCGCGAGAGAAAGGCGAAGTGAGCGGCGCTGTCTTTTTATATCACCCCAGACTTCAGCAAATCGACGCTCTCGCCTGACATAAGTTTATAGCACTGCCCGAGATCACAGCCTAAGCGTTAACCTTTACTCGGAAGTCAAACGTACTTTAATGCGTTCCTGTTAAACACCGCCTCAATATTCTTTCTGAGCTGCGATCGCTCAAGTTCCATCACACATCAGGCACCCCAGCCCTTACCGTACTGTGTCGCCTTATCCCATTTGAGTCAAGGTTCTGTCACGTGGTGATACTAAGAGAATATGTTGGGCTCAAGTTCCAGTCTGAGATGGGTAGCGAGAGCGTCGAAAGGGACACTGGAACAATGGAAGGTAAAATGTCAGGGCAAAGGCGATAGCCTGAGGGGAACATTGAAGGGCCCCCACCCAGATTGATTCATCTGTGTGGTACCGCATGATACTACTAGAGACGTGCTAGACCCCCAATAATGATGATGTGGTCGCATCGAAACATAGTTACGAACCAGATGGAGAATAACAAGCCTAAGATATCCTATTTTGGTGGTGGGCGTCATTGTATGGTGCATTTGTAGCGCTGGGTGAAACCTCTTAACTTCCACTTCTTCCCTCGTTTCCCGACGTGGCCATTATCCGCTATCGTCTGTTGAATGTCCTCTTTTGTTTTGGCGAAATCATTCCCGTCCGACCATTTATCACCGTATTTCAGGTCTACGAACGATGACTCGTCAGTTGCATTATGAGGAAAGAAACTAGCAAAGGAATGGACGCACAATGTGGTCCCAGCCCAAGTGTGGTGACGGATGGATTCCCATCCCGTACACTGCCATCAACCCAGAACTCTGCGTGAGGTTGAGTTTTCCTGAGCGTGGTGGTGGAGCTGGCCCACGGAATGTCGCTTATCAGCGGCAACGCTGTTTCTGAGCGCTGACCGAGGGGACCTAAAGAAGAGGGTACAGTAGAAATAGTGCGAGAGAAGTCGTCACAATTTGGGGACGATGTGGTGGCCGCCGATGAGCCGTTACGTGCAATTTCATAGATGATAAACCTGTCATTCCCGCCGTCATCATATTGAGCACTGGCAGAACGGCCGCCATTATAGGGTGGAAGTGTGGAAGCACTGGTCCCGGAGTCGTGGTTGCGTTCAAGAAGGGTCGCAGGGTCGATTTTCGAGTGAGGGACGGGCAGGGCGGAAATGGAAAGAATGTGTCCCGTGGTATTGATACGATTATTGCATCCATTGATACGTGTACCATTCATATCGGGAGCAGGCGGTTCTGGAGTGCCAGGAGGAGTAGGGAGGATCGGCATGGGACCCGCGAATGGAGCGATTGCTGGCTGATGAGACCAACAGAGATCTGAAGCTGGATCTACACTTGAGAACGCATCATAGGAAGAAGCGAGACGATCTCTGCAGGCAGCGGAGGTTCAGTTAAACTCCGGAATCTGCGACATGGGTTATAAATTTCGTACCCGGAGCGTGATGAATGGTTATCCGTGCCTGGTCCGGCGGGATTAGGGGCTAGATTTAAAGTGGTAGTCGAAGTGACTACAGGCCCGTCGCAAGTATGGATATGATCGGCTTCCTCCGTTCCAAGACTGGCGGGCGAGATCGGTGTGGTCGTCTCTGCAGAGTTCCGATTGCCGTGATGAATAGGTCTGTAAGTGAGGAAGATATCCTTCCATGTGGCTGGTCCTGTAAATAGTGTCGACGGAAGCTCGTGAAGCGCCACGATTGGGTGAGGGAGGTCACCAAGGGCAGTGTGATACATAGGTCGGATGGAATCCGGCGCGTTCGGGCACTCTGTTAGACAGAGCCCAAGGGGACCTCTGCTGGAATCTGAGAAATGCAAGACCGCGACAACGCATCCTGTCGAAAGGAGTTGGAGGATAGGAAGGTGGGCCTTTACTCCAAATGACGTGTGTGTAAACTGCGGAACACCAGGCGCGGCGACCAGTTGAGACGCGGACCGCGTTAACGCTGTACCCCGTCTAGGGTTAACCACGCTCTGCTTCAGAGTCGCACAAGAGAGTGAGCTGCAAATCCATTGATTCTTGCGTTGGCACGTACCGAGGTAGATGGCGTCTTCATGTCGAATACTATATTCTTGAGAGAATCGGATCCGAACTCTTTGGGTGATGGTGCGAAGAGGTACGCAGCTGATGAGCGATGATGGCGACATCGAACGGTGTCAGCGTCCTTGATAGCGAAGGTATCTTTCACCGCATTGGAAATATAGTCTGCGCTAACCAAAGATCCCCACGCAAACAGCGATGTGTCAGGGGAGCTATGCATGATAGCTTGCTGAAGGCGAAGAAACGCTTCTGTGCCCTCCCCGTAGACGACGAGCATGGTCAGTTTCAAGATTCCCAACAAGCAGTAGGCCTCATCTTCAGGACGGGTTGTAGACCTGAGGGCAGCCCACGATAACCTGGCCGCCACGCTTGTGCGAGAGAGACTCTTCCGCGACGTGAGGACCTTGACCGGAATTCCATTGATCTTGTACAATACTGGAGCGAGGTCGGACTTGCCGCCGATGTCTGTCCATTCAGAGGATAAGAACCGAATGTTCGGTGATGCTAGGAGCTCTTGCAGTGTCCAACCGCGCGTATGCCATCTGCTCCTTTGGAACGCCGAGCCATCTTTGCACGGCGTGTCTCCGGCTGGGACATCGGAGAGGTAAGCGTAGCAAACGGCCGCTCGAGAATAGTACGTGTACATAGACACGATAGCCTCTGAGATGTCCGCGCTGCTCGTCCTGTCTATGCAGCATGTGTCAGCCCACGCCCATGCGTACCCCTCGGTTTCGGCGAAGGCGCAAAAATCTCTGATTTTGGATGATCGCACGAGATCGCGGGGATTGCTTTGATATACTCCAGAAACATGGATGTTTTGCCAACGGAGTTCTTGGAATGTTTGTTCGGGCGTGTCGCGATCCCACGTGTGAGAGAGTATAGCGTAGGGACCTGGAATGGCCTCGAGGGAGTCGAACAGAGTCAGTACAGCGTTTGAAGTGTTGAGGAGCCACATGAGGCGCGGGAGCTGTAATGACGTCAATGACATTCTCGCGGGCTTCTCTCGAAAACTCACATGGAATAAATGGCCGCAGTATTTTGTGTGCGAATGGTTCAAGGCGAAGAAAGATGAAGGGGGTGTATATATGAGCGTTCAAGATATATGAATGACCCAAGTGAGTAGGAACTTTTGATCAATGTTGCCCATTTCCGTGCCCACGATGAAAATTATGGTACGTACATTAGAAGTAGGTCAAAGCGTGCCGAAAAATCTATAGCCCCTGAGCGTAGTCTCATGGAGTAAAATTAAAACACACCGTCAAGCACGGGGTATAACGCCGACCTATCGATCAGAAAGGTGATAGCATAGATGTACGAAGGCTGGAACATTGAGGTTGCCTCTAGAGTCCAGCGGGTTTGTGGAAAACGCTGGTCCGTTTGTTAGGATACTCTGGATGTCGCGGGACTTGGAGAATAAATGTTGGGAACTCATTACCGAAACTACGTAACAAAGAAGTATTGACGGGGACACAATCCTTCACAAGATCGTTCGTCGCGGCCACCATACTGCTCAGGGGCGTTGCCTAAGGAACCTGCGAGAAAACACCTGTTGTTAATGTCGAACACTGCATTGTGTGAGAAGACGTACGGAGCTTCGTTCTCGAACGCGGTGGTTGCGCAGACGTTGGGCATCGAAGGAGTGCTTCCTGTACGTCCATTCCTACCCCTGAAGAAGCATGAGGTTCTATCGTGCACCTCATACTACACGTGCGCTGCAAGTGCCGCTGCTTCTAAGTCGTCCCCCCATACTGCATGCGGCACTAGCTCCGGGTTACAAGGCGGAAGAGGGAGCTACGCGCATCATGTACGCGCGCGGGCATGCACCCTACGGAGCAGGCACACGTTGCAACACGTGCAGAAGCGTAGAGACCACGCAGCCGCGACGCGATCGGTGTAGTGGTTCATTTCAGTTCCGTGAACTTTGGGCTCGTCCTCGGGCCCCTCATTAATCTGCAACGACGCTCAATACGGGCCGGAGCAACCAAGAATGTTATAGGAATGCGCAGACGTACATTAAGAGTGTACCCGTCTGGTTGGGAGATGGTCCTGCGGGTAGCATGCAATGCCCATCGGACAGGTGCTGAGCTGGCAAGGAAGGAAGTTGTGCTGTCGCGTGAAACATGAAGAGGTCTATACCAGGGAGCGTTTTGGGCGTGCTAGACGTAAGAGACGAAGCGACGGATCTTGGGGTCGGGGTCAGACGAAATAGCGTGGTATAGGAGTGTGATACAATGCACGTACGTGTGTCGCCGTCGTATTCTGGAAGTGAAGTTTTGTACGCAGGTATGCACGCAGGATCCGGAGGATGTAGAGTTCGGGGATGCCCCCGGACGTGAAGAGACATCTGGAGCTCAGTAGGGTGGTTCAGGAGGCTATATATTCTGTATGTGGACGAAGGCATGCTGAGTTGCACATGCCGTACGCTAATAAACAATGATCGTATTGAAATTGGATTATCAAACGGTGAAGCCGGCCCCTTCAAGGTTGTGAGACCTATGTTAGGACGAGGGGAAGGAAATATGGATCATTAAGTGGGTTGAATTACTGTATTTCATTTAGAAGACTCACATATAATATGTCGGTGTAGGACACCAAGTCTCTGAAGATTCGAAGACACGTTGCATCATGGCAGTGACCGGGAAGCTTGCTACTGTCAATAAGCGCTCATGACTCACCTCCCCGACGGTGCTCCAAATTGGGCAAGTCCCTTTGGCGCTTAAAATCGAGAGGTTTCGGATGCAAGGGTCCCAGAATGTTTAAAGATGTGATCAGTGTATTGAATGCGATGTACTTTTAGATTACAGTGTAGTAAGACGACCTCGCCACCACTAAGTGTCGGATCCTCGTCTGCTCCAGAGATGCAACATGCCCGAATCGCTCGCTGAATACTAGATCCCTGGCGACGCTGGGACACTCTCAAAAGACGACCAGCTCGCGGCTGACAAAGGTCGTGACACTGGTTCTTCTGAAGAATGTGACCGCGAAGAAAGCGCAGCGGACACCCACTCCGAGTCCGAGAACGGGTCAAGGTCGTCATCGCTGGAGAGATCGTCTGGACTCCTCCATCTTTGCCGGGGCGGCAGCGTACCGCTAACACTGGCAAGGATTTCGTCGAGCGACAGCAAGGCCCGCTCCGAGCCACTCGCGGCCTCTGAAGACGCTGCGGAGGGCAAAGGCGAGGGTGAGACCGACGGCGAGCGCGTCCTGCAGCCCACGCTCGACGCCTCCGACTCCGAGCACGAGTCCTCCACGTCCGTCGGCGCCATATCGATGTCCTCCCCTCCCCGCACTGTGTCCATGCTCCCCGTCCGGCGCAGCCGGAGACCCTGCTGGCGCTCCTCCCAGCGCAGCAGCTCCTCGCGCTCGCGCTGGTGCCGCTCGAACAGCTCGTCCCACAGGCTGCGCGGCGCCGCGTCCGCGCGCCGGCGCACGACCCACTCCGTGTCGACGACGCCCATATGCGTGACGTCCGCCCACGCGCCCGCGGCGTCCGTGACCGCCCGGCGCTGCACGCCCTCGTGCGCGAAGCCGAGCGCGGCGAAGAGGCGGCGCGCGCGCGGGCCACACGGCGAGCCGGACAGGACGCGCGCCTGGACGCGGTGCGCGCCGATCGCATCGATCGCCCACTGCGTCGCGGCCGCGGCCGCGCGTAGGCCCGCCCCGTAGCCGCGGTAGTCGGGCAGGAGCGCGATGCCGATATGGACCTGGCGCGGGACGGGGGACATCGTCACATACACGATGCCGATGGTCCTGGGGGAGAGCACCGCGGGCGTCTCCGGGGTGAGGAAGACGGACTCTCCGTTCCCGTCTGCTAGATTGTGGTCGCCGCCTGCGAAGTGTGGCTGGGCGTTCACGCGGGAAGACGCCGAGGCGCCGAGGAAGCGGGGTGTGGGCTCGCTCGGCGTGTAGGGTGAGAACTCGGGGTCGGCGCGTTGAAGATATGGTTCGTCGAGGGACGCAAGGATCCGGTTGAAGGACACGCTGTCCTGTGGGAGGATCGGGGAGTCCGTCCAGACGACTGCTGTGTGATCTGGCAGACCGAGCTTCGAGAGTTCGACGGATGCTGGGAGTACGACGCGAACGGGTGCTCGGATGGCGGCGAAGAGGATGCAGTCGTTGTTTGCGAAGTCCAATATGTCAGGGCGACCGGCAATGGCAGCCTCGACTGAAGCTGTTGACAGCTCCTGCCATGCACTGAGGAGAGCCTCTTGGTCTACAACGGCGGGGTTATCGATAGCGGTTTCAAGGACGACATCCCGCTCAAGCTTGATAGAGCCGATAAAGGCGTTAGTGGGGATTGTGTACTCCTCTTCATCCGGGTATTGGGGAGGGAAAGCTGATGGAGGAAAGGACATGGCTGTAGGAGCTGGACGTATGGTCGGATGAGAGGGTAGCTAGGCAGGAAATAGCCGGCGACGGAATTGTTGACATCTTATATGCGGTGCCCAGTCAGCTGTCCAGAACGTGCTGCACCGGCGCCCTTGATTGAGGCCCGGGACGATTGATACAGTTTGGCAGGAAAAGAGCGCTGTCAGTTCACATGGGCACATCCAGACCGCATGTCTCACGCACCGGAACCCTCGGAGCCTTTGTCTGCGGCAGGCGGAGGTCAATGTATGACTCTTGTGCGGCACAAAGTGCACTGAGATCCGCTGCGGTAATCTGCGCTCAGTCGTCTATAGAGATGGCTTTTGAGAGTGGGATTGGGCCCAATCATCAGCGTCATGCATGCGGCAATCGAGGAATGTTGGCGAGGTGTGCGGCAGTTGAGGGATATTAGCTGTCACTGGCCATGGTGTAAGCGCGGGCTGCTGCGGTCAAGTGGATCACGAAGTGAGAAACCCCCGAGAAGAGATCCGTTCAGCAAACGAAATGCATCGTACTTACGTGGCTGGTGCTGTCCTACTTTTCCGACCCGTTCCAAGCTCAATCAGAGCGCGCATGTCTAGGATGACACGTGTATATGCGCCTGCATTGATCCTCATGGACATGATGGATTTGACAAATGTAGGGCGGACGCAGTGGGTTGGCAAGGGTAGTGAGGCAAACGTCATAAAACGTTTCAAAAGTAGGAGGAAAGGGTGAGAGTGATAACAAAGGACTCGAAAGCTGTGCGGCCCTTGCTGTCGTCCTACGGTGTTGAAAAATATGGACACGTCCGGGATCGAACCGGACCCCTCTCGCAAACTGATTGCTAAGCGAGCGTGATAACCAACTACACCACGTGCCCTTATAATTCGTCGGCCTTGGGCATATGTGGGCTTGGTTTGCTTGGGTGTTCTATAACCTTGACTTCTCTCCCCGTACTTCGCCCGACCATGCGAACAACATCGAGAGTAGCAGCACAATGCACCGACCGAGCAGCGTATGGCCAGCTGACCCAGGACCTGAACGGGCAAGACCCCGGGTAGTAACAGCCATGGCCAGAGAATCGAGGACATCAACATTGTGCGTTGTAGATGTGGCTAGCTGGCTGCCCGCGAGCGCGGAGGAGGAACGCTTGGCGGACGGTGGATGCTTTACGGCACTGCGAGGTTCGGGGACATGGGCCCAGACAGGGAGCGCTTGGCGGGGGTCCATAAGTCATCACTGCGCTGGGCGGAGTGTGTGGCTGTGCGTCGGGAGGTCGGCCGCGGACTTGGGGGTCCACGCCAAGATCATCCGCCCAACGCTCCTTGCTCTCACCCTCCGTCACCATCGCGCGCCCTCTCTCCCCCAACTGACTCCTCGGTGCGCGTTTTCCTCTCTTTAGTCCCACCTGAGCTCAACTGTTGTCTTCGCTTTTCCGGCGTATACCCGCGGGCGGCCTCCGCATAACCGTCTTGTCATCCCTCGCTACATCGCCCGCCGAACTCGCGGCTATAAACAGATCCCCGTCTGAATAGCGAATCCTCCCCCGACATATATAAGCCCCCACAAACTGACAGCGGCAGCAGCATTCCCCTTGCATGGTCCCAGACATGCCTGAGGTCTCCAGGCAGGACGCGGAGGTAAGTCCGAGCCCCACGTGAGCCGCCCGCGCACGCGACACCCGCTTACCCCTTGGCAGACCAACTACCAGAAGGGCGCGAACGCGGAGCTCGCGCGCGACTTCGACAAGGCGTTCAGGCTCTACCTGAAGGCGGCGGAGCAGTTTTTACACCTCAACCGCCAGACCACGGACGAGCGACTCCGCGCGCAATGCAAAGCCGAGGCTGCGAAGGCGCTCGAGCGTGCGGAGAAGATCAAGGCGGTCAAGCAGGACGTCCGGCCTGTGGCCAAGGACGAGTTCTCCGACAGTGAGCCTTATCGCTCATCTCCCACAGTCCCTCTTCGTTCCCGGGGGCCAGCGTCGTCTTGCTGAACGTGCGTTTGTTTTGCACTCAGGCCAGCAGCTGTACGTCCTCCAGAAGTCATCCCTCGTCAATCAGGGATTCTTCCCTCTATGGGATTCTCCCGATAAGCCATCATCTTCATCGCAGTTAGTGTCATCGCTAGCATGTTATGTCTAATTTTAGATGCCGTTGACGACCGACATTGACAGACAGCCCCCGCTGTCCGCGGAACAGGTCGCTCACGGGGCCATTTGGACGCGCCCGGCGCGTGCGCCGCCCCAGGCCGTCGATCCGGAGGACATTATCCAGCACATAGTGTCGGACTGCTCCGTCTGCGCATCAATGGTCGTCGCCACGGATCACAGGCGACGTTTTGGCTCAAAGGTACGGGCAGCGGGCCGGCTGGACATCCCCATGTTCACCTGTGGCTCAGATGATCTTGTCCTCTCTATTCCCTCAAGACTCCGACGGGGTTCCATCTACCTCTTCTACCGGCAAATATCACCTCCGTATACTCTACAACGGAGCTTACCGCCGAGTACGTGATCTATTTGTTCTTCGAGCGGCTCCGAATGACACGGCACTCCGTGCCATCGTTAGATCAGTGGGTAGAATAATTCTGCGGAGCCTGTTAGCTGCTGACACGGCTACGAGAAGGCGTCGACGATCAACTGCCCTCCTATCCGGACGGTACCCTTATGTGCGTTTCTGCCGGATCGAAGGGCCAACTCTGGCCTTCTCTGGTAGAGAAAGCGGTAAGTGAATCAGGCTGAGCTTCAACCGATATAGACCGTCTCATCTCCCGGTTAAACAGTACATGAAGCTCGCGGGCGGCTATGATTTCATCGGCTCGTAAGAACGCCGCTGTATTAATCATAAAATATTCTCATTCCTCTCCAGAGACTCGAGCACAGATATGCAGTGCGTGAACAGTGGTTTTTCCTGTCCCGCGCACTTAGTAACACTCCCATAGTGCACTTGCAGGATGGATACCGGAAGCGTTAGATATCAGAGGGTGACTTCCTTTCGCATCACTCTTCATGTGGTAGTCTCATTCTCTACTCTAGCTCAAACTTCCAGCGGGAAAAGACATGGGGGCGACTTTTCAAGGGTTATTCTGACGGTGCGCACAAGTTGACAACGCCTCGAGGACTGAACGTAGCTCATATGAAACCCGAATAGGCAACTGCGTAGCCACATTTGGAACCGGGGAACGCGTAAAGTCGAGGGATATGCCGATATCGCTTCTTCCAACCCATTGTTATGCCGTAATTGGTGCGTTACCACGTGTAATTCCACAGCGATCCCGGATCTACTGACTCTGCCGCAGGCATGCGCGACTCCGGGGAGGATCGCAATGCAACGGTGTTCGACCCATGGGTACAGACTGCTGGAGGAGATAATGATGTCTATTCTCATCCACAGCATCGACAACGTACGTACATGCACATCCTCCCTGGGCTTTCGCTGATCTGCAGCACGCAGGAACTGTAACTCTCTCCATGGAGTCAATGTTCACGCTCTTCGACGGGCTTTACCTTAGCTGGAACCCTGCCATGTTTGCGCACCAGCTTACGTTCCACGGGTATGTATTCCTCCCTCAATCGCCACTTTCCTCGTGATTGACTTCCGCGTTGCAGAATGTGGCGACGAGATGGCCGCGGTGGCGAGACCTGTAAGGTTATCGTGTCCCCCGCGCTACGCCCAACGTCTCACTCACACCACCCGCAGCATCGCACTTCCGCACGCAGTTGCAGCTCGACGTCACCAGCGACCCGCAGGACGGCGCGGAGGTCTGGCTGCTGCTGACGCGGCACTTGCGCAGCCACCGCGCGCAGGAAGAGTTCATCGCGCTTACCGCCCATGGAGGGAGCGGGCTCACCTCCGCTGCGTCGTTCGGGAACGACGTGTTGTCTACCAAGGTCGGCGAAGGTTCTGCATTCTATTGCGTACAACGTGTTCATGACTTCCATTGGTTCCAGGGCGAATACACTAACTCGCCGCACGTACTGGTATGTTCCAGCCGGAACTTCATTGATTTGAGCTGACAGCGCTCCCTCCACAGGTCCGGTTACCCATATCTCGCGCTGAACAACTCATCACGCTAGTTGCGTCCTACGAAGGAGAACGAGACGACGTAGGGTTCACGCTCACCGCCTACGCCAACTGCCGCGCGGCGTGGGCGCACGCGCCGCAAGCTCTGCTCTATACCAAGGATGTCCGTCTCTCCTTATTCCCCGCGGCAGCAGACACTTTGCTGACGTGTCGCGGCGCACTGCAGGTGGACGGCGCCTTCACGCAGAAGACCGCAGGTGGGAACCACACCCACCCGACGTACTACCTCAACCCACAGTACCACCTGCATGTCCATCCACGCCCGCTCAGCAGAGGCGCGGGCGCCTCTGCAGCAAGCCGCGACGCGAAGGCGACACTCGCGCTCGCAGTGAGCACGGACCGCCACGTTCCCATGAATCTTATGCTGGCATGGTCGCAGGGCGGGAGGATCAACGAGTGCGTGGTGGCCTCTTACTGCTGCTTCGCGCGTCGGCGCTAACTTCAAGGTGTGCTGCAGGCTGGGCCACAACGACCTCGCCCTTTCCTCTGGACCGTACAGCTACGGGTACGCGCACGCGTCTGGAAAGATACCGCGTATGGGGTCCTTTCTTTTCAGCGCTACGCGGAGGATGCTGATGATCGCGCACAGCGGGCGACTACACCCTCGTCGTGTCCGCGTTCGAGCCGCGGCACACCGGCAAGTTCGCGCTGCGCGCCGAATGCTCGGACCGCTTCGACCTCAAGCCGATCCTCCAAGAGGGCGCGGGCATGTTCAGCAAGCTCGTCCGGGGCGAATGGCACGTGACCCCATTGACTTCGTCTATGCCTCGCGCGGAACGCTGACGGGCAGACAGGACGGACAGGACCGCGGGCGGCGGCCCCAGCACGGGCACATATGCCTCAAACCCTATGTACGAGCTGCAAATCGCGGCGGCCGCGCAGCTGACGTTCGTCTCTTCCTCCGTTCATTGTCCTACCCTCGATCTCACTAGGACCCCCTTCGTCCCCCACGGCAGCTTCCGCCTGCAATTTGCAGCACCCTTCCCCTCGGCCTCGTTGAACCTGACCCTCTTCAACGTGCCCTCAAACTCTAGCGCATCTCTCGGGCGGCACGTCGCGACCTCCGGGCCGTACTCGGATGCGGTGTCAGGTGTGCTCATCGAGCGGCTGACGCTGCAGCCAGGGCGATACCTCGTCGTGCCGTCGACGTATACCGCAGGCGTAGAAACGAGCTTCAGGTTGATCGTATACAGCGACGTTGCGGGGGTGCAGCTCGTGCCCGTCCAGCGATAGCGAGGGTCGCGCGTCGAAGGGGTGACGGTGAAGCGGAGACTTGCGATGCGAAGGTAGAGGGGGCGCACGGGACAGGAAGATCCCGACAGTGTATTTTTACAACAGTAACAGACTTAGCTTCTTATGGTACCGCGTACATTCTCCCGCGAATTCCGCACCGCGCACTGCACCCTGCCTCCGCCTTCGCTCCTTCGCCCGACCCTACTACCGCCGCCGGAAGGACACGTCCGAAAGCAAGAACTCGTTGACGCGCTTCAGGGTCACGCGCGACGGGTTCGCTTGAGGCCGGCTGGCGATGATCCACTGTAGCCGCGTTCGGATCGAGTCCTTGCTCGCGCCCCCCTTCGTTCCTGTGTCCCTCCCTACTCCCGCCTCGCTACAGTCCAACTCCGTTTCCGAGGTGCATTGACTCGCATCGTTGAAGAAGACTTGTAGTGCGGCGAGAGCGACGCCGACGCTTGCATCACGGCCCGAGTCGCAGCAGACGCAGAGGGCGTCGCCCAGGGCGAGACGTGTGTGTGCGTACGCCATGCACACGGGGAGAACGCGCTGGAGGAAGTCGAGTTGACCGCGCTTGCCTTCCGCGAGGTGGACGCGCAGGACGTGCTTCTCCTCAGGGTTCGGTGCATGTTCGTCCACTATGGCCGAATCTGGAGGGGCTTGGTGTGACGGAGGTGGCGAATGCGTAGGGGAGATGATTATGAAGGAAACGGGGTGATCGATGCCGGGGCAATGAGGATCAGGGTGGAGTGGCATATCGGTGACGGCACCGATGAGAACGCGGCCCCGGACGGCGACGATGCGGGTGGGCGGGACTTTCCATTCGTTGGTCGTGTGCTGGATCTTTGCGCGCGCGAGGATTTCCGTAACAAGATCGGGCAACTCGTCTCTATCCACGTGGAGTAACTCGTCTTTGTACTCCCAGAAGAGTTTTGGGGAAAGACCCTGCACTCTGTTAGTTCTACAGCGAAGACGAAAGAGAGTAGAGGTCACGCACCATTCCCCATAGCTCGTGATCATCTCCAGATCCCTGGACATACGAGAACCCGTTGAACCTCCTTTCTACGCCTTCGTGCACTTGCTTCGATGCTGAGACGCATATGATGGGGATGAAAGGGGAATCTTCACCAGAGGGCAGCCGGGGAAAAAGGGACGTCGCAGGTGTCACCCACAACGGTCGGAGGGGCCTGCTGATGAGGGGTAGGTTGTACGAAGAGCCCTGGTATTGCATGCTCTCGTCTCAGAACATCAACGCCGACGAGTAGAAACAATGTGCACTCACCACAAGATCCTCCGCCCACTTAGCCAGCTTCTCTTTGATCTGACTCCGCTCCTGCTCGCTCACTGCTCCTGGAGGGCAGTACAGCTCCGTGTCCCACTCCCTACCCGCCGTCTGCTCGGGATATGCTCGTGCAACCGCGCGATTGAGCACCGCACACCATATTGGCACCGTCTTCGAAAGTGCATCGGGCACCCGCTTGCCCGCGCGTGTCGAGTCCACAAGAATGAATCCCCTGACGGTGGGTGTGGCGGAGTCCGAGTCCGAGTTGGGGGGTGAGTGGACAAGCGGGAGAAGATGGAGGTTGGGCCGACGGAGGTTGAAGCCCCAGTTACCGAAGTGACCATCGGTAGACTTGAAGTATGCTTCTTGTGGAGCTGCCTGTGTGGCACAAGGGGATGAGGGTAAGGGAAACGGCGCGACGTCGGAAAGGGGTGGAGGGGCTCACAATAGCCGGGTCGACATACCACGCGCCGCAGCGCAAGTTCGCTATACACGCGAAACTAAGTGTCAGAGTATAGACATAGCACCAATGGTGATACGCACGTATAACAGGAAGACCTGGGTATGCTTCACATACGCGTTCGACAAAGCGAACATCTTCCAATATGGAGTGAAGGCGATTGAAGATGTCCAAAGATTCTTTCCGCACATAGGCGAGAGCTTGTGCGTTGGCCTGGCGAATGTCTTCCATGTATATTAGGGACCGCTGGAGACGGTGCAAGGCATGTATTGGAAGTAGTCGAGAGACATCGAGTGCAGTGACTGCATAGGAGGGATGGAGGGAAGGAAGAAAATCATGGGCGCTTCACATTGCCCTAAGTCTCATCTCAATACATTCAAGCCGACTCGTGGACGCGTGCTCAGATTTGTGGACATACATAATGCGTGTGCAAAAAGACATAAGGCGTCGCTATCGAGTACATATACATCCTAACATATCCTACTTCCTCTGTGTCCACTTCTCAACAAACGCGCTTAGCTTCCGCTTGTCTCGCGAGCTGAGCTCGGCGTCCTAGTTGTAGTGAACGAGATCGGTTTCTGAACCTGTCAAAGAACATAAGAGACCGCGCACCTTCTGAAGCTGCGCTGCAGAAGCTGTCAGTTCATCCGCCTTCCCACGAGCCTTGTCTCTCAAGGCGGTGTGCTCTACCAAAGGCGCAAACGGCGGCGAGGTGTTGACCAGCGCATTTGAGTAAGCCGCGGTGAGCAACGGTGCACTGATCGACGACCTAGGTGCGAATCAATCTCAAGGAACAAAGTTCGGAAACAGACTTCACAGATGCTCACAGGCCATCTATTCGTGCTCTCAGTCCTCCGGTCCACTTTTCCTCGTCGATGCGCGCCGAAGACAATCGACTAGACAGGGCGGAGAGCTCTGCGTCGATGTCCGCGCGGTTGAGTAGAACCATAGGACGATCTCCGTTGCGGTTAGGACCTGCGATCCTCGTATGAGCGACTTGATCGGAAACATAGAGAGAGACAATCTGAGTACTCGCCAAGGACTCTTTTGAGTAGACGGGTTATCTCTGTCTCTAGAACGTCCTGAGGCTCTTCTTCATCTTGATGTACCAATATGTCCTTGGATTGCTTGGTGCTCTCTACAGAGTCGTTGATGTCCTCCAGCTCCTCGATGAGCGCGCTCATAACCGCTTCCGCCTCTGAAGCCACTGTAGTCCGAGCTTGGAGGACATCGTAGACGTTCTGGAGAGGCGTCAGCACGTCTTCGCGCATATACTCGATGATCTGTGTTCGTTGCTCGCATTAGCGCATGGCGAAAAGAGTGTTAATGACGTACTGTGTCCAAGCCCTTCTCTTGCGCTTCTAGGAGAACAAGCCTGTCCGTTCTTCCCGCGCGTTCAAGCTCGTTCTTCACATCGACATCGACCTTGAGCACCTTCAATGTACCCTCTGCCTTTGCCTCCACCCGCGCGCGCAATAGAGCCGTAATGTCCGCCCCTCTTTCAATTTCGCGTACCATTCGCTCGAGCTCCTCGACATACGCAGCCTGAGCGAGGTGCTCCGAGTCTCGACACGTTTCTCTGAGCTTCATCTGTACGAGTGCTGCGTCTTGTTGAAGCTCAGGTAAGGATGGTAGCGTGTTATATACGTCATCGAGGGCTTGGTAGAGGTGTCGAGTGGCGTTGGCAGCGGAAGCACGTGAGGTGGTCAGCGATGCTAGTCGCGTTCTCGCGTCGTCAAGTACACTGGAATCTGTTAGATGAAATACAATAAGTATTAATCGACAGAGTAGAGGAAGGGTGGAAGTCTGACCCTTCGGCGCAGCCTCCTCCAGTATTCGCGTGGCGAGTTGAACGTGCCCTGAGACCGACGCGTCCGCCTGACAAAACAGTTAGAGAGACCCTTAGACATGAGCCATGATGATAAACATACCTCAACCGAAGTTTCGGTCAGCCTCTGCTGCTGTTCTTGGATGTTGCTATTCGCGGCTTGAATCTGACTCCTTAAAGCGTGAATTGACTTCTTGAGATCTTTCGCAGCTGCTCTGTTGAGAATAGTCAGTGGTGACGTGGAATGGGTGTTATCAATCTGACACAGAGCGGTCTTACTTTGAGGCTGTCAGACGATGCTTAAGTTGTGTCGCCTGCGCTTCGAGCAAGGCTGCTTCATCGTCCAGAGCTCTGGTCCGCGCCCTAGCTTACAGATGATTAGCCATCATTCAAGAAGCTTCAAGGGCAAAGCGCACTGTAGTTGATGTGGGGGTTCATATGATGGAGGCCACACGGTGGATGCCTTCGTCGGCGGTTTACCAGTTGCTGTATCCCGTAATGTGATCCTTGAGATGCTGTTCGACGCGTAAGTGGCTGGGTTACGCATACTTCAAAGTTGCACATTACATGTCAAGTTCGTCTTGGTAAAGTGAGATCGGAGCTAGGAAGGCTGCGAGGTGGTCTTCCCGAGAGATTGCATCATCTTCGGAGTCGTCCTGGCGCATGTCATGAGTGGTCTGATTGGCAAGCCACTCAAGGAGTTGTTTCCCTGCTGGAATGTCTTCGGCCCATGATAGCTCTTCCGGAGAACATTTCGGGCCACCAAGATGCGATATAATTCCTAGTACCTGAGTGGTGGTACGGCATCCGGCCATGTTGCAGTTGAAGTCGCCGGTTCAACTTTAGTCTGCTCAGTTTTTGGTGTTAGAGGTGATCAATGCGGCGAGGTGCGTACAGTATCAGTCAATTTACGGTATATTGTGATACACAGTTGTTGCAAGCCTAGCACTGCGAGTAGCTGCCTCTCTGTTCGGGCTTCGAAAGAGTGAAGAAGTTCAGGAAATGGATTAGGCGCCCAATGCGGTCACCTATTTCTTTGATTACATCATGCCGTCCTCGGCCATAACGACCACACGTGACACGAAAGCTTGTCTGGCCAGAGGCCAGTGCTTGCGACGACGACACCCAAATACATCATCTTCGAGGACCACTTGCCTGGCACGGCTCTGCCTAGCTAACTAAGCCCCATAATACACCACTCAAAAGAGTAGCTGAAGGGGACAGTGATTAGGTAGGAGCGCCAATGTCCTCGCCTTTCCAAACAGTCTTCATCTCTTCTTTCTAGAAGCTATACCATGTGGCTACTTAGTACCGACCGAGCGGAATTGCATTTCTTCCCTTCATCCGATGCGGTCGACGGGGGCTACGCTATCCTCTCCCACACCTGGAGTGATAGTGAATCGACATTCCAAGACGTTCAGGAACTCAAAAAGCGATGTCAAATTTCGGGTCAGAATCCACGCGACCTCGTCCCTTCCAAAATACGCAATTGCTGCGTGGTAGCGGAGCGGCATGGCTTTCAATGGGTGTGGATCGACACATGCTGTATCGACAAGACGAGCAGCACAGAACTTTCAGAGGCAATTAACTCGATGTTTCGCTGGTACGCCGCCTCCGAAATGTGCTACGCGTTTTTGGTGGACGTCCCCTCAGACGACGTTCTTGAGGCTCATGACTCCGCCTTTCGCCACACGCGCTGGCACACACGTGGGTGGACTCTGCAAGAGCTCATTGCGCCCGTCAATATCCTTTTCTTCTCCGAAGACTGGCTACAGATAGGCTGGAAGAAGGATGTAGCAGTGCTCCTCGAGGAGATTACTGGCGTTCGTCGGGACGTCCTCACTCACGAGGCAGCGTTCTCCAGTCTGTCCATCGCAGAGCGCATGTCGTGGGCATCGAGGAGAATGACGACTCGCATCGAGGACGAAGCATACTGTCTTCTAGGCCTGTTTAGCGTGAACATGCCCACAATCTATGGGGAAGGACGACAAGCCTTCCGCCGCCTCCAAGAGGAGATCATGAAGCTGTCGTTCGACTCTAGCCTATTAGTCTGGGGAGATTGGGTACTACATGACACTCATCACTCCGTCTCTCCATCAGAATTCAAAAGCGTGTTTGGCGACTCTGTGCAATTCCGCCTCCTGGCGCCCACTCCACGTAGCTTTGTTCGACCATTTGGTGGGAGTAAAGTTGAGTTCACTCCGACCTCGGCTGCACCGCTCCAACCTTACCTCTCGAATCAATGGAAGCCAGAGAACGTCGGTACTCATCTCACTTAAAACTTCTCGTCGGTTCTAACAAACTGTCTCTACTATCTAGGCCCATCTTGATGTCGGATCGCGCAAAAAGAAAGGGCCATTTGGGGTTGTTCGGCTCCCCGAGTTTGCAACCACCAGTTACGGCTTGAAATGTCGTTTTCCCGTCGCATATCTCAGTGAAGGATACGTCGTCATCGTTCTCTTGTGCAACACCGATCAGGATCATGTAGGCTTGCTGCTTCATGAATCGAATGACGTCATCCAAGACCCCACGAAGAAGCGTTATACGCCAGGGTATATCTATAGCCAGTACAACACATTGGAGCTTGTACGACTCACGTCTTTGGGGGGAGACCTCCACAACCTCAAGTTCAACGGGAAACTTCTAAAAGCAAAATGGCGCAACATTTACATAGCTAATCATGATTATCCAAATGCCGGTGATAGAGGGTTCAGTCTATTCTACCCGCTCAACTGCATCACTCCCATACCCCCATTCCGCGTTCCTCACTGGCTCATCAGCAGACTGGAAATGCTCGACATGGAAGTCGGTCATCCGGTGGTGGACTGCAAACCCGCCAGAGACGAACCCTTCGTCGTCCAGTTCGGAGTTTCGCACATTACAGCCAGGGCGAACGGGACATCCTTCCACGACGAGGGCTTTTTGCTCGTTCTCGGAACGTGTGTTAGAGATCGTCCTACCGGCGGGCATTTTGTCCACTGGGCGAAGGCCGTATTAGACCATTTCATGATCAATCACGTTCATGAGTGGGACCCCAAGGGACATGACTGTGATTTCGACCATATCACGACATGGCCGAACCTCAGCAAGACCTTTGGGTACCCTTCACACATGATACGGCTCTCTTTTACCCCTTGCCAGTTTGCGCCTCAGCAGACCCTTGTTCTGCACCTAGAACTTGAAGGGAGCGCCCATGCGGATATCCAGCGCCGCGCTAACGTCTGGATACCCCCTCTGTCTGCGCTCCCATCGCCCCCCTTTCCAGATCGCCATCTCCCGCTTGAGTGACCGCGGGGCCGTCAGTGCCGGCTTCTTCCTCATTTCGCGCGTATTCTGATATCTAGCTCCGTACGCGGAGGATGTAGTAACAGCTTCCCTACTCGCTTAGTCGCGTCGCTCGACTTCCTCATAGGACAGTACCCCCGGGAGATGGTAGTCCACATATTCCAGCTCTAGAGAACGCGAGAAGAAGCTAATATTTAGGATTGTGAGATATATACGGTAATCGTGACATCTAAGAATAAATACGGTCGGTATATTCAGTACATAGAATGAGCGCGGGTGGCATTAAGGTAAGAAGGATCAGAGACTAAGATCGGAGGATACGATACCCATAAGGATGAACGATCTACGAAGACCCACCAACAAGCTCGCCCACAGACATCTCCATCTCACCTTCCTCGGAACCTACGAAGGTCTCCCTCAGCCGAGACTGAGCCTCCGCAGCCTCCCGCGCATCCTTTGCCTTCTTCTTTAGCCGCCGAGCCTTCGACGCAACGTTCGGCCCGCGCACACGACGCACCCGCTGCGGCCCTTGAACCTCCTCAGCCCAGTCCACCCGAGTCTCCGTTGTGAACGGAGACGTCACCCCACAGACACCAAATGCACTGTACTCGACTCCATATCCTCCCCACATGTAACCATGCGGGACGAAGACGGGAGCGACATCAGGGACGACGGCATCATCGGGGGGGTAGAAGGAGTAACGAGGGAGGGACGTCGGGATAGATAGGCTCCGCGGCGAGGTAGACGGCGCGGAGGAAGCGAGAGAGAAGGGAACGAAGGCGGGAGCGTCCTTGTTGAGCGCGGAGGGCGGCGGGGGAGCTTGGGGAGCCTGAGTGGTGACAGCGTCAAGCGCATCGTCATCAGCCGAGGAGGGCTTGATGAGAGAGTGCGCGAGCATGTCGTCAGGCTTGGAGTCGAGGACGGCAGGAGGGACGGCAATGTCGACGAGAGTCGCGTCGAGGTCGTCAGAGTAGGAGCTGGAGTCGGACGAGTCGGATTCTACGATGACCGCGCTGAGGTCGTCGGATTCCGAGTCCGCGTCCGAGTCCAGGAGGAGTGGTAGAGAGTTGGGGACGGCCTCGCGCAGAGTGATAGCGCTGGCAGGTCGTGCACCTGGGATGGGGATCGTGAAGATCTGGTGATAGTCGCGCTGGACGGTGATCTCTTGAATGCCGAATGAGACGAAGGTAGTCGAGTTGATGCGCTGGACGGGATAGTATGTGTATGCATATGCCGCAAGGATGTCGAAAGGAGTGTAGCCGAAGACTGCAGCGTCGGTGCCCGAAACCGGGGCAGAATGGAGATGCGGGCGAGGACCTTGATGGTGCGTAAGCAAGACAGAAAGATAGAGAAGGATGTGAACGCACCGTATACCATGATCTCATCACATTCCACCACAACAGCAACCTCAGTGACTTGAGCGAGAGTGCTGGTGCTACAGTCCTCGATGAACTTCGGCGTGGCCAAGATCAGGTCGTCGTCCGAAGAGGCGGGGTCCAACTCCTCAATCGTTGCCTCCAGCTCGCCAACAGTAGCGGAGTCATCGGAGGCAATGGACGCGGGGATCCACGTGAGGAGGAGTGCAGGCCGCTGGATCGAAACCTCGTCGACAAATCTCTCGGTGGGGGCGTCGATGGTGAGGGCATCGATTGTGAGGGCGCCCTTGTCGCGCTGCTGAACGACGACCTCCTGATCATGTACTGGAGTGGAGGTCGCGACGATGGGGAGGCGGATGGGGTAGTATACGTAGGCGAAGGCGGACAGGAGGTCGGAGTAGGTGAAGTTGAGGAAGCTGACGTCCGTGGGGTACGCTGGGGAAGCCGGCGCGACGCGATGAGGGCCTTGAGGGCGACGACATTGATGAGTAAGGAAGATAGCGACACGGAGAGGCATGCAAACGCACCATATACTGTCACCTCGGTGACTGCATCCGCCGCCTCGGCCTCCAACCCATGAACGGAAACGCTATCCTCGCCTTCGACACACTCTTGGGTGATCGTGCTCCAGTCGTCATCGCAGGGGTCGGTGTCCAGCTCCACAATCGCTCCCTCGACGTCGCCGACAGTGGTTGAAACATCGACATCGACTGACACCGGGATCCACGTGAGGAGGGGAGGAGGTCGCTGGATCGGAACGCTGTCTACAACCTGCTCGGTGGGAACGGCGACGGTGAGGGCACGTTGCTGGGCGGCGGTCTCCTGACTAGGGATTGAGTCCAAGGTCGCGAGGATGGGGCGGCAGATGGGATAGTACGCGTAGGCGAAGGCTGAGAGGAGATCGAAGCGAGTAAAGGTGAGGAAGACGACATCGGTGGGGTATACGGTGGGAGCCGGCGCGACGGGTTGAGGACCTTGAAGAGCGTGAGTAAGCGAGAACGACGAAGAAGGCAATGAACGTACCATAAACCATGACCTCGCCACTCGACACAATCTTCTCCACTGCTTCTACCTCCACCTCGGAAGGACAGATACCGTTGTCGGGAACCTCTTGCCGAAGTATCGTAGATCCCAAGACGTCGCCAATAGAGCAGAACGCCGTCACTGACAACCGGAGCGTTGCACGCGACAAGTCGAGGCCCATCAGACACACACCACTAGCCACTAGACCGATCCCCGCAAGCATGCAACAAGCGACTCCCGTGAGGAACTGGAGAAGGACCGCAGCTGTGAACCGGAACGCGAAGGAAAGCCCAGGTCGGATGAGACGAGCTTGGTGAGCGAGGTGCATGTGAGGCTGACTACGGCGACAATCCAGGACGGGGAGATGCTGGTGGCAGAAGACCGGAGAGATCTTGCGAGGGCTGCAGCGGTCGACGTTGTATGATTGACGATACCGACGGCGAGGACCTTGGCACGGTGGACTGTAGACAACACGACCTCGACGGCACCGAGGACACAGGACCGAATGAGACAGAATGTCGAGTGTATGTCTTTAGCGAGCACGTAGACGGTGGTGAGGTTGACCTCGACGAAGATCCCGACGCAGTGAGCAGAGGCTGACAGGAACATGACGACGAGCCGTCTGGGGAGCGTACAAAGACGAGATGCGAGGGCCAGGACGGAGGGGAAGCCGAGGATGTTCGCCGCAGTGCTGAAGAGGACCGCGAGGTAGAGGACGCCAAAGACGAGGATGGGCCAGATATACACGCTGATAGGGTTCGGTGTGTCGCCACAGTCGGGTCGAGCGATATCGCCAGGAGGGAGGGCACACTTGGCCACTGGATTGAGGAGGTTCCGCATGTTGTTCAGTGTTGAAGAGGTGTTGTCGAGTGAATAGAGTTGTGTGTCGCAGGGGCTAGGATGATGGGGGTGAGCGGAGAAGCGAGGTGGGGAAAGTCGAACATGGGGGTGGAGTATATATGGGACGGGGAGCCGAAGAGAAGGGAGTCGGGGGAAGCTGGAGAGTGGCTGGCGTCGTCCGTGTCGCGTCGTGTTTGTTCGAAGCACGTGAGCGTGCTCCCCACCGCTGTCTATACGCTGCAAGCCCTGTACGCGTCTTCTCGAGTTTGATCCGGTTGAATTGAATGCAAGGGTATGCCGCGTACGGGGGCGGCCATGGCATGCCAGTGCACTCACAGCCCACCCGGCAGCCCCGCTCATGGCCAGATGAGCGAGAGGCTCGCTGTTACGTCGGATTCAAAGCAGATTTTCTACCCTTTCAATGGTGAATAATTTTGCTTCCGGGGTGCCGACTGGTATAGCCTGTCTGACTGCGTAAAGTTGTGAGAAGTCAGCGAAACTGAACCGGAATAGGGGCTATTCAGCACTTGCCTGACCAGATTTCGAGTATTAGGCTCAAGACTGAGACTGGTTCATTGTTGCGGACGGTGTTCGGGATTTTTAAGACCGGCAGTTGATTGCCTCGAGCTTTCTTCCTCCACGGTAGAATGTCGTGGCTGTGGACACCCAGGGTCACTCAGGCGCTAACATTCCCACGATGTGCACGTGCATTCTCTCGCGCTATTTGGCGAGTCGCCTCATGACTCATCTTGCCAATTCCGCGGGTCGCCATGAGCTTCTTGAACTTGATCGATAAGTGTAAGTCCTCATTACACTTGGCAAAACCTAGCGCACTCTAATATTTATACTACAGAATACACCATACGAAACTAGGATAATTTGAGTCATTCATTCCTTATCCGAACATTTACCGAGAGATCGTGCTCAGTGTCTCGCTGGGGCTCGCAGCTGGAGGCTGCCCCGGCCCGCGCCGGGCTGCAAGCCGTCCTCAAGATCGGGAGTCTGTACTGAATGATCCACGCTCGTCGTCAGCGACCCAGTGTTGATATCTCCATTCATATATCAAAAACAGCACCCCCCATCTGCTTCCCGCGTACCATGTCTACGGCGTAGTCGAGCAGCGAGCTACGGTATTCCCACTCCTCATAAGCTCACGTCCCACGGTTTTTCTTGGTCACGTTGATGTCTTCCGAAGGGCGGCCAGGAACGATCACCACGCACGTCAATGTCCCACCCAGTGTCCCGTTGCTGCTTTTAATAAACCCCCACCACATGTTTCAGTGGCAACGGAGCATCATGGAAGTCCTAATACGCCTACCTTTTTTCCAGGTTCCGAGTCCGAGTCGCCCGGTGACCAGTGTCATCACTCTTAGTCGGACTTAGGGTTCTGTCCAATGCTCTGTTGAGTGTGGTTAGAAATGATGGTCTTCGAGTTTGATATCAGAGCTACCTGCCTGGATACTCACTGCGCAAATCAACACATACACCCTTTGCCTCACACTCTACCTCGCCGACCAGATGTCAGTATTTCATGTTCGTCGATGCCCACCATTGCGCACTCATGCCGTATCATCCAGATTCGCCCACTGAAGAAATACCCCGCAACCTGCACGCTCTCTCACGATCACTCTTGTCGTGTTATAGCCTGTGCTGGAGCTCATGCACGAGTAACGGGCCTACAGCTACTGGATGTGAGAAGCCACACTGCCCTACGGTTTAGAAGACTTCCGGCCGTACACTCGTCAACGTACTGTCCCAGTGCACGCGCTGTCTACACCGCACTATTTCTGTCTCTGCGCTGTGCGCTCCAGACGCTCGTACAAGTACTCGAGAGACGTAACATTCGACATTCCTCGAGCTAAAGAGCGTCGTCCTTGAACCCACTCCACCTCAACGTTTATCCCCTTACCTCTACCTCCACACCCACTCCACAAATTTCGTCCGGATAACCAGTGACTTCTTTCACCATCTTGGTGAGTTCACATGGCCTTGTCGTCGCTGAGTTTGCCACTCACTCCTACGCCTAGAACCAACAATATGTGGCTGCTTCGCACAGATCGCGCGGAGCTGTATTTTTTCACTTCTCATTGACGGGGGTTATGCCATTCTGTCGCACACCTGGAGCACCGACGAGTCTACCTTCCAAGATCTCCAGGCCCTGAAGACTCAATGCCAGATCACAGGTCAAAACCCGCGCGATGTAGTGCCGTCCAAAGTTCGAAACTCCTGCGTTGTAGCGGAGAGTCACGGCTTTCGATGGATATGGATCGACACTTGTTGCATAGACAAGACTAGCAGTACAGAACTCTCCGAGGCGATCAACTCCATGTTCCGGTGGTACGCAGAATCCGAGATATGCTACGCTTTCCTCGCAGACATCCCGTCAGACACAGTCCCTAGCGCTCCAAAGTCCCCCTTCCGTAAATCGCGATGGCACATCCGCGGCTGGACGCTACAGGAGCTCATTGCACCCACCAACGTCATTTTCTTTTCATGCAACTGGATCGAGATTGGTAGCAAGACTAGTATGGCGCAGCTCCTCGCTGAAGTCACCGGTGTCCCGCAGCAAGTGCTGATTCACGAGGTGGAATTCTCTAGCTGGTCCATCGCGGAGCGCATGTCATGGGCATCAAAGCGGGAGACTACGCGTATAGAAGATGAAGCATATTGTCTCATGGGACTGTTCGACGTCAACATGCCCACGATATATGGGGAAGGCAGACAGGCATTCCGGAGGTTGCAAGAAGAGATCATGAAACGGTCGTTTGACCCGAGCCTATTCGTCTGGGGCCACTGGGCACCTCGCAACACGATCGCCCCGTCTGTTCCTCAGTCAGATCTTCTTCCCTTGTTCGAATGCTCCGTTTCAAACTATATCTACTTATTTGCGCCCTCGCCAAATACTTTTGTGGTCCCCAACAACACGGTGGTAGAATTCACCCCTAACTCGGCTGCACCCCTACAACCATACCTACCACACCAATGGAAAACACAGGAAAAGGTGAGCATTACCAAATTCTCACCTTTAATTTTGTCTTATATACCTCCTCTCCCTCAGAGATCCCCTTTCTTTCACAAGCGCAAGCGGAAAGGTCCTTTTGGTACCACCGAACTCCCAAGTTATACCGTGACCAGCTACGGAGTCAAATGCCGGTTCCCAGTTGCCGAGATCGATAATGGATATGCGCTCGCTGTCCTACTTTGCAGTACCTCTGAGGAGCATATCGGCCTCCTTCTTCACCCTTCCAATTCGTCTCTTCAAGATCCTACGAGGAAGAAGTACCACGTCGGGTATGCTTACTTGCGTGTCGACGGCGCTCCAGGCCTTGTGCGCTTAGCGCCCCTCGGTTCCGATATTCATAATCTCCGGTTCAACGGAAAAGAGGTGAAAGCGAAGTGGCAGGACATCTACATCGCAGAGGGGCCCCCACCAAACCATAAAGATGACGGTATCAATCTATGTTACCCCCTCAATTGCATAACCCCCGATCCTCCATTCCGCATCCCACACTGGTGGATTTGTAGGCTAGCAGCAATTGGGATGGTTGCTCGCCCAATGAGGATGCACAGCAAGCCCGTCCATGGTCAACCACTGCTAGCTGTATCGGTATTCAACGATGTGTCGCGCATGGAGGGCCTAGCACTTGTTCTCGGGACGTGCGCAAAGCAATCCGCTTCCGGCCGCTATGTGCACTGGGCAAATGTCCGTGTGTACCATCGCTCAAACTGGTCCGAGGGGACAGATCTAGAGCACAGCTGTGCAGTCCATCACGTCAACGCATGGCCTAGACTGACGAAGACATTCGGAGATGCGAAACGCACTGTCCGTCTCTCCTTCAAGCCGTGTCAATTTTCGCCCCAAACAACACTCGTAATGCATATCGAGCTTGAGGGAACCGTGTACGCTGCTTACCAGCGTCGTGCAAACACATATATCCCACCACTCACCGGCGCGCCTACTACACAAGGAGCATTTTCGGAGCTAGTCTCCGTGATGGACATGGGAAATCACAATGAGCCAATCCCTACTCCGCGCTCTAAGCGTCGCGCCAGAAGCTCGACTGCTTCCCCTCAATCTCATCGGCTGGGAGCAGCACTTGCCCTATATGTGACCCAGGTGTCGCGCTCCTCGCGCTCGCGGAATCGACCCTCGACACATTCTGAGAATAGCCCTACTGTAATCAATGGCAATAGCTTTTATGCAATCTGAACGGAGTTTTTTGTGCTCTAATAGCCTCGTTCTACATCAGATGTTGGGGGCAGTAAATACTAGTACCTGCCACCGGTTGCCGTGGTGCCTATCGCGTAAAGCGCCCGCAGGGTGCTAGGAGGAGTTACCGCTTTTGGAAGCAGAGTTTCCCATTGTGAGAGCGCCTCCCTAGTATCTCCTCAACTTCTCGTCGTCTCGTTCTCGGTCATATCGTGCACGTGGTTGCGGATACCTAGCGGTGTATCAATTAACGGGGGACACAGTGTCCATGTTACAAATATGCTTACTCATTCTCGCCTCTTCATAAAGAAGAATCGTTCTTCGACGCCTCCTAGCTGGTGCGGGCGTACCGGCCGCGTCCCAGAAACAACGACATCACATTGAGAAGGCATTCGCTCTGGCACTCGGGCAGACGTGAGAGAAATAATAATGGCGTTCTCTACTCACTAAGATCCAGTATTAGATGCAGGGATATAATAATAATATACGATACAATAACGAGAAGATGCACTGTTAAGTCCGTACTCGTGTCACTACAGGGAATGAGGATGGGGGAAAAGAAAGTTCGCATCTAAGAGGTAGTCTACTAGATACACAAACGCGGTGTAATGAGTCCAGAAGATATCGAGTACGTAAATGGTTCAGTACATAAAATGAGCGTGGGTGGCATTAAGGTAAGAAGGATCAGAGACTGAGATCCGAGGATACGATACCCATAAGGATGAACGATCTACGAAGACTAACCAACAAGCTCGCCCACAGATGACATCCCCATCTCACCCTCCTCGGAGCCCACGAACGCGTCCCTCAGACGAGACTGAGCCTCCGCCGCTTCCCGCGCATCCTTAGCTTTCTTCTTCAGCCGCCGAGCCTTCGACGCGAGGTTCGGCCCGCGCACACGACGCACCCGCTGCGGAGCGGGAACTTCCTCAGCCCAGTCCACCCGAGTCTCCGTTGCGAACGGAGACGTCACCCCACAGACACCAAATGCACTGTACTCGACTCCATATCCTCCCCACATGTAACCATG
>FTLJ01000273.1:0-130756 GCA_900155495.1 Porogramme epimiltina
GCGCTACACCATACTCGTCCACGGCAAGAGAAAGAAGGGGGGGGGGGGCAGGACTGGGAGCGGCTGGGAGGGGGGGAGGCCTGCGGTGACGTAACGCGCCCGACCGGCGATGGGGGGTGCAGCGCGCGGGCGATTGTGATTGAGTGCTGCTTGCTGCTGCTCGAGCGGGCGTGATGCATATTGCGATTGCGATCTCGCCTACCTGCCTGCCTGTCTGTCTTGCCTGCGCCGGTCGCGGCTGACGACAAATGGCGTCGGCGCCGCCCACCCGCGCGCCCTCCCGATTCGAGTCGAGTCGGCCCGCTGCTGCATAAGACGCGGCCGACGACGACCCGGGGCGAGTGTGGGTGTGGGTACGGTCGGCGACCCGCTCCCGGAAAAGAGGGGGGGGGGCACAGGGGTGCCTGGCGCGCCATTCGCGGGGCCGATGATGATATGGGGACGAGATGGACCCTCGTCATTGCGCGGGAGACCGGGCGGTCGCACTAAGCACTAAGCAGCACAGCTCCGCCGGCGGACATATCGAGAGAGAGAGACTTTTACGGATCGCGCGACGCGGTCGGTCGGGCGGCGCGCGTCGGCCGCGGTGCGCATCAGGGCGCCTGCCTGCCTGCCTGTCTGCTTGCCTGCGTGCACGGCGCTCGTGCGGGACGAGCGGCGGCGACCGTGCGCGACCTCCGCTCGCGCTCTCGCCCCCTCCCATGTACTTACTTGGGCCCTCTTGCCCCCACCCCACCGCGCCCCGCCACCTCCTGCCTCCGTCGTGATCACGATCCACGACAGCCACCATGATGCCCTGATGGACAGGCAGGCTGGACGCCACGGGCAGTCCGCGGTCGGCGCTCGGGCTCGGGCACGCGCTGCTGCTGAAGGCCCGGGGCGGGCGTTGAAAAATGCCCATATCGGGCGGCACGGCCTGCTGCTGCCATTGCCGGCAGGAATTAAAAAAGAAAAAAAAAGGCTGGTGTTGCACGAAGCTCTGCACTCGCGCGAGCGCAACTACTTACATACACATTGCACGGCGCGTGTCCCGCGAGGTGAGGCGGGGCGATGATGTTCGCTCGGCCACACCGGACAGCCCTCCTCCGGATACAGTCTGGGCCCCGGGGCGCCCGCTCGCGAGAAACGGCCACGAAACATCTCGACGCACCCTCAGCCGCCCCGCGCGGGGAGGAAGGCACGTCCACGTCGTTTGGGGGCTCCGCACGAGGCGCGGCGCGGGGACGCGCGCAGGCGGCGCGCGCCGCACCCGCCCCACCTCGCTGCGCGCGCCCCCTCCCCCCCTCGCGACCGACGACGACGACGATCTCCAGGGTTGCGTTCGTGCACACATGCACGCTCGCTCGAAACTCGTTAATTAGCATTAGCGTTTCGCGCGCCCCGCGCGGCGGCTCGGTCAGAGAGCCTCTGCGCGCCTCGCGCCGCCACAGGACCACCGCGGCGGCGGCGGACGCACGCCCGCGCTCCGCACCCGTCGCCGAGCTCGCCCGGGACGTCGAGGTCTGGGTGGCGTTTCGGGATCGGCCGCGCGAGGTCTTCTTCCCGGACGCCGCGGGTTGCTGGGGAGTGGAAGGGGGGGGAGGGGGGGGGCGGGGACGGCCGTCGTCGCGCGCAGGGCACGGTGCGGCGCGCGCGCGAGAGGGAGGGAGAGCGTGGATTGCGCGAAGAAAGAACGCGGCGCGAGGCACCGCGATGACCCCCCCTCTCCACCCTCCGCACCCTCCACACCAGCACGCACGCGACGGCGCCGCCGCCGCCCCGCACACGTCTATCCGCTGGGGGGGTGCCCTGCCGGAGATTGCAGGCGCGAGGCTTAATGGCTCGGAGATGGGCGCGCGAACGCGGGGTAGGCAGGGGGGGAGGGGGATTCGCCCCTACGTCCGCGGCCGTGGGGCCGAGGTCAGGCGGGCATTACGGCACGCCGGGGTGTATGTGACGGTGGTGGGGGACGTGGGTGGGTGCGCACTGCGTGGAGCGCGACGGAGGTCGGTCGCGGCTTGCGAACACGACCCGGCCAGAATGTGCGAGAGTTTTTTTTCTGGGATGAGGGAGGACGGACGGTTGAACGTTGGAGGGGTTTACCGATGTGGATCAACTGATGGGATGGGCAGGCACCGGGCTTGACATCTGCTCGCAGTCAGAGGAGGGCCGTTCGAGGACTTCTGTCCTGGCAGGACGACGTACGTCGCTTGCTGTGGTGCAGATCACTGGGAAGCCCGCGGACGGTGCCTATACTACTACGTATGCATGCGCGAGACGTGTCTGCGCCCTTGTCTCCCATGTCGCCTTTAGGAGGCATCAAACTGGCATATTCGCAGAGTTTTAGACGTGCAGCGCCTGGAGTTGAGTTGCCGCTACTCGGAGAGTTATTCACCGCACAAGGCCGACAGGTCTTTCAGGGGTGGTTGAATGCCGTATATATGCCGAAGCGCCACCATCGCTACCGTTTGCGCACAATGTCAGAGACGGACGGTTCGATTTGAAAGTACGGCGGACTTACCCTGGGTCGGGGCCTATTGCATCAGAGAATCCCACATTCATATAGCTGGCCACGAGGAGGCAATGAGAAGAGAACGCGACATAAAGCTTCAGTATTTTGGACCCCGACTGGCGAAGCTGAGAGAATGAGTCGCAGCTACATGCTGTCACCCGGATAAGGCTTGGTTTGATATTGATAAGTACACCTTGGCAGCAAGATTTGACCGTTGGCGGCAGGTCGTAGAGTGGGCACCGGGTATCTCCAGGAGACGCCGATGGCATTACGTCAGGGAAGCCCGGAAGGAGTTGTGGGAGGATGTGCCGCGACGTCGTGGGGTTACGGAAGGGGAGTCCTCGTGGCTAGCTAATCCAACAGCATATCCCCGGGCGAAGACAGGAAGCTCCAGAAGGCCGTCGCCAGTCGTTGCCACCCCTCATGAGCGGGGGGATACGAGCACATGTGACGTAGTGGAGTTCATTCAAACTCTGTGCGGTGCCGATCCTCGCCAAACGTATCGCCGCGGCGTCTTGCTCTTTGGTTCGCCTGGGCCAGAGCTCCCGACAGGCAGCCATCGCGGCAGACGCGGTCTGTCCAGACAAAGCCCGGGGAATTCTTTCCGATCAGCGGAATCAGCAGACCCTGCGTCTGTTAGTGCAGCCGTTCCTAGGATATGCCTGCGAGTCAGCCTAGACTAAGATATGAGCTAATGCCCAGCCGTAAGCGGGTCAATGGGTTGTCACTTACCATGACATACAAAATAACGGAAAGGGCAACGAATCGAGGGCGCCACTGCTTCAGACGCTCTTCAATGTGCTGATTGTCCTTCGAAGGTGCTGGCGCAGTAATTTGTATATTCGGCAGACGTAAAATCTTCACCCATGACGTCGGAGTAAATCTGGGGAATGTCGGATGCCTTGTTGGGAAGTCTCTCGTGCACGAGCTCATCACAAAGTACACTCACATTTTTCGCAGCGGCGTCGGGAGACAAACGGCCCGGCGCGGGCAACCACAGGTCGACAGCCGCGGGAGGGACACCGGGTGGAGTAGAGTCTAACACAATGGCCCGTGTTAGATGTTGAACAAGTTGACGGAAAATGCGCTCACCTGGCAACCAGACACCAATCGGCATATTTGGGGTCGGATACGGAAGGCATCGACTGCGGTGCTACTGCGCATACAATGCCCGGGACCCTTTAGGGGCGGAAGGTGCGGGTAGACGCCGAGGCGCTTGAAAGAATGATGAAGAGGAAGACATTTGAACTTTAGAGGAGAAGTCGGCATCTAGGCAGTATACAACAAAAGCAAGAAAGGCTGTGAGGACATACGGCATAGTGGTTTCAGCATCACGCGCGTCGGATTTGGTTTTAACCCTTGCAGGCGTATGGCGCTAGGAGCTTGAGCTCTCCATGCGCGGATCTTAGAGCCCGAGAGGGCTGCTGGATGACGCTGGTGCTCGGAAGAGTGAGTGGACGCCGCGCAACAGACTGGGGTACATGGACATGGTTCCTACACGTCGAAGGTCGGGGATGCAGTGCCACCCCAGACAGATGTCGCCTGCGCGAACACCTGATGAGCGGGCACGCGCTGGATAATCTGCTTCCGCTGGATGTCGCCGTCTTCCAAGTTGGCAGTGGCAGCGAGGGGGCATCTGTGCGCGCAACAGAGGTATGGATGGAAGGAGATGCAGCTCGAGCCAGAATGGGAGTCGCCCCGAGCGTGGCGCGTCGTGGCGCGTCTCGATCACGGGCCCGCGATGGCGCCCATTAAGCTGGGGCGACGCCGTACACGTGGGCATTTTTCAGGCTCGGCGCAGTCCGGCGCGATGGCCGCGTTGAGGGCATGGCTGTTCGGAGTCGGCGGCCCCCCACCCCACCCTCCTCCCTCTCCTCATCGTCGCCGACAGCGAGGACGAACGCATAGGCGACGTCCCCTGTTGCAGCCCCTTCCTCCTTCTTCGCCGCCCATCTTCCTTCCGCCCAACACGCATCTAACCGAACATCTCCCCTTATCTCCCTCAACTTGGGCTTCGTCCTCAGGCAATCTCCGAGCCCCGCCCGCTGCAAGACACCTTTGTCGCCAGCCGACTCGCACAGCCGAGGCCCTCCTTTGTCTAACATGTCTGCGCCGTCATATCGGCTCGAGACTCCTCGCCCGCGCCCGCCACCGCTCCCCTTAAGGTCGGGCAGCAATTCAGCAATCAGGAACTCTCGCGTTCTGGGTCAGAAAGATGCTTCGGACACACTCCTTTATGACCTTCCGCCGACCTCACCGACGTCCCCCATCCGTATTGCCTCTCCAACCTCTCCCATTTCCCCCCGTAGCCCGCACCGCAGTGCAAGGAACAGCAGGATCATGTCTCCTCCACCGTCCGGCAAGCGCTCAAATACTCCTTCGCAACCTACACGCAGCGAGCTAGAGGTGTTTGCAGAGCGCTGCAAAGCATGGTACGTCGCTCTCGCGATTTCTATACACGGTCTTTCCGCTCACAGTTCGTAGGTATTACCAACAGGATGATGAGGCGGGCAGGGTCATGACCCAAACTCTTGCCACACTTCCCCCTTCACAACGTGCGCCCTTTGCTCGCCTGCAGGCGTCCATCCGTTCTGGATACCACGCAAGTGTGAGCGCAAGACGGGACGCCGAGTTCAAAGCCCACTTGAATGCGACCAAGCCAGGCGGCTCGCTTATGCCCCATTCGCGTGCAGACCCCACAGGTCCGCTCGCGAAAAAAGAGCGCCACGATCGGCTCGACCATTTCATCCGGACGTGGTGCACGATGGGCATGCCAGGGACAAAACCGTTCTTCCAAGGCTTGTGGGCGGTCATGCGCCTCCAGGTGGTCCCAGAAACACTTGGTGGTGCGGGTTCTCGCCGGATTGAGTGGGAAATCGACGACGCTGTGTTCAAGGAGGCAGGGCAAGTCGACTTTACCCTATCCCCACGGTTGAGTCCGACTAATCCCGTCTCGGCAATTCCCGTCCACTAGTGGCAAGGATTTCATGCTTGAGGCTATTGACGTCCTGAAAGGGGTCAGTGTTTTAGAAATGAATCCCGGGATCGATGACGCTGACGTTATGGATCAGGTTCTCGCCTTCGATGAAACCATGTCGCTCAGTCGCGCTTCGTCGACTAGTAGTTCCACCGGCTACCCCGCACATACGCCTTTGTCGCCTATACACTCTCGGTCACAATCACAACCACTTCCCTCTGAGCGGACGCCGACCACACGCTCCCAGAAGCTTCCTCCAATTGCCTCCACTACTCAGACCAAGCGACCCCGAGCGCCGAGTGATCCATTTTTGGACACACCCACTCTCTCAACATCGTATTCTTCAGCGAAGACGGGCACGAGTCACCTCTCTACCTCCGGTTCATCGGTAGCAGACGAGCCTGTCACACCAACGACACCTGTAAGAGAGGTCGACGATCTGTTTGCGCAGGCGCCTCCGAATCACGACTTCTCCGAGTCCGATGGATACCTTCGGACATGGACAGCACCAGACCTCCCCAATCCTGAATTCCTAACCTTACTGGCCCTCTTTCCCCCGTTCATCGCACAGAGCGCCCTCCCACGCTTCCCCGTGACCCCCACATCCCGCCGGCTCGCCGACGTCGAAGAAGGGCAGGAGGATGAAGGCCGGAAAGAGATCAGGGTCGGTACTGGGACCATGTGGCTCGGTCCGCAGCAGCGCACCGACGGCTGGCAAGGCGGTTGGTGGACGCGGTTCAAGATGTGGCTCGCGCGGGTGTTCTGCTGAACGTCGCGTCCGGCACATTTTTGAGCCGCATTTGGGTTACGGGCCCCGCAGACCCTGCTCCCCTTTCGCGCGCCCGAGGCGTATGGACCTCGGTCTTTCAGGACCGTCCATTTAGATCCTCTATCTCGCGTTTGCGTTGTAGGACGATCAGAGCGTCGGACTACGTGGCGGCTATTATGAGTCGCTTCACCATCGGACATCATGTATCGCGGCATCCCTCCTTCCTCGTCCATATGATGTCGTCTGGATGGGATCGCCCATGGTACCGTCGGGTACATACCCTGTACACTCACCATGTTGATATTATTTACTATGGTAATGTGCTCGACATGCCGGTGTTCACATTCACTCCCTGTGCATTCACTTAAGGTCTCGCTTCGCGGTTCTCTCGGTAGCCTCGTCGTCACGGGTCCCGTCGCCCGTAGAGCGGGACTGTCCGTGACCTGTGATACGTCGAAGGCCAGGAATAGGCTTGCCGATCCGCCCAGCGACACCCAAAAAGACAAAAGAGGCAGTCGTAGTGTTCAAGATCCATGAGGCGAGAATAAGCTCTCGTCGTCGGCTGCCGCAAGCTCAGCCCCCAAGCCCATCGCCATCTTGGGCGGTCGACACCCATGGATGAGAACCCGTGAACCGTTCCCCGGAATGATCACCGTCAGAAGACCTCAAGCTACAGAATGGTGCGTGCCATCTTAATGTCCCCGAGCAATTGCGATCTCGCCGTATCTCGTACCCTGCAGGAGGCACCGTTCGCCTGGTTCACTTACGCCTCAGGCTTCCTCACGTCTCACGCACCTATCGGCCGTTCCCACTCCCCCGTACGTTCGCTACCGAAGCCCCTAAAGGCACCCTCACAGCGTGCTCCCTCGGCTTCGCCCGTTTGACTCGACACAGGCATGGCGTAGAGTTGCCGGTTCGAGCTGCCTTTCCTCCTACCGCAGGGTCGGTACCCGCCCCCCGCCCGACGCCCTGTAGCACGCAGCGGCCCGCACTCGACGAGCGGCCTTCCTTCCGCCTACCCGCCTGACCCGCTCTTTCCACGCCCAACAGGCCCCGAAGGGCTGCGCGGCCTGACAAACTCAGTGACAAAGACTTGCGCGCGGGAGAACGCAAGGCTCTCCGAGGCCGCTATTGCGCACAGACGGACGCGGACGCGGATCCGCGACATCAACGCCCGAGCTGCCAACCCTCTTTTCCAGTGACAAATGCACCCCCCTGGCGACATCGAAGCTCGAAGGATACGCTAGCGCACGCCCGGAAGGAGCTTACAGATCAGGCTGGGGTAGAATGCCCATGGCTGCGAAGAGAAGGTGCGCGCGCTATCGTGTCTATCGCGAGCTCTGCCCTCACCGTCACCGCCACAGGTGCTGGGCCATATGCTCGCCCGGCGCAGATCCCAGAGGCCGCATATGCTCCTGGGCGAGCACGGCTGCGCGCACGCCGGCGCGCGCTATCGCTCGATAGGCCCACGGTCGGTCCCGGACTAGCCGAGCGCGGTGGAGGGAGGAAGGCGGAAGCAGCCCGACGCTTTCGCTGAATGCAGCGTCTCGATTCTGCAGGTGGCGCTCGAAGAGACGTGCCCGGCGAATCTGTCCATGCGGTGAATCTCCCGAGGGCGAGCTGCGTTTCCCTCGCCGCGCCGTCTGATGGAAGCGTCCGCGCTGGGACCGCGCGTGCGGCGGCTCAGCGGTCGGCGCGGCGGCTCGCGAGCATCTGCAGCTGGTGTTGCGCGCGCCGTGCGCGCAGGGCCCGGGGATGGCGTCACCGCGCGGCGCAATACTGGTGTTTTCTGCGCGGCCCATGTCGCCGTTTGTCGATCAGGGTGGGGCCACCCTGGGAAGCACTCCTGGCTGCGTCGCGCGGGCCGCTGTGGGAGGTTTTGGGAAGATAGCATCGATACGAGCTTGAAACTTGATGGTGAGCGTACTGCGTGTCGCTTGATGGGCACTCGACTGACAACCTCTGAATTGCGTTCCCCCCTTAGGGATATGTGGGGCTCAAATTCGACATACGCGTGTGTGAAGACCCACTCTAGGCGGGGCTCCTCTGCCGCCCGGCGTCTCTATCACGGATACGCAGTTGGTGCCCTGATTCTTCAAGGATAGTCTTTTTGGACATGCCGGACAACGCCTCTGAAATTGATCAAACGCATGTGCCGACATGCGAAGTTTCGAGACAGCCGTGTCTGAATGGCATCGACAGCCCGACAATTGACTAGTGGCTGCCGAGGAACCCAGGCAAGTCTTCTTCAACAATTCTGCATTCATCGTCTGGCCTTCAATGGCCTTCCTACACCCCGCTCTCATGTAGGCCCTGTGTATGTTGTATTGTGACAGAAGCGCCACCGCTAGTCGACGTTAGGGGTCCCGACGCTGTTGAATGACGTAGTTCCGGGACCTGAAAGGGGTGCGAGTGAACACGTTCCCAGGCCCTCTCGTGCTGATGCTGAGCAGCTTCTTTGCGTCCCGACCAAACCACGCCAATGCGGGAGAAGCGAGTAGCACGCTGAGCGTGACCCTCCGCCCGCCGCGAGCTTGAGAGCGCACCCCGAAAGTATTTGGAATCTCCCGAACATCCTCGTACTACTAGTTCCCGGCTAGCCCGGGACCCAATGACGAAACCCGCATACTAGAATGCCTTCGCGCCACTAGACCACCAAGCCACGATAGAGTGCGCGAACGCCGCCCGTCGTGGTGCTGCGTCTGAGGGTTGACCGTAGCCGCGCGGCCGGTGCAGCGCCATTACTCTACTGCTTCCTCAATGCGAAGTGATGGTGGCATAGCCCCCGTGGCGGACTCCGCTCCGGTTACCTTCCTCGTCGACGCGCCCCTGACCCTGTATGTCAAGCTCTTGGGCCCCCGCCCGGGGGCATTGCCGCTTGCGAAGAAACATTACACTGCGGAGTTCCGCGCGGAGCGCGCGCACGTCTTCGACGACGTCGGCGGCATGATGCACTATCAGGGGCGCGCACTCCGACGGGCAGCGGGTGACTTTTTGGCCCTGCGACGGCGCATAGACGTTTGTGCACCACCGAGCGCGGGCAACCAGCGTTAGAAACGAGGCGAGCAGGGCGCCATAGGGGAGCGTGGTGGTCTCGGTGTTGTCATCACCCGCTGCCTATTTGCTGGCGTGAGATCCTCGAACTGAGCGTCTGAGAACAAATAGCCAACATAGGGGCCCGGAGTAACTTAAACCTTCGTTGCATCTGCATACCTCAACATGACGCGCCCGCATACTCGAACGCATCGTTATAGGAGCATAGCGGTGCGAGTCGTTGTCATATACCATAACTGCGCTCCTCTATCAAAGACGAAGCGATAGCACTCGTTTCAGGGCCGCGCAACGAATGCACCTTCGTGGCAAGCTGTCGAGGAAAGCGCCCGCTCTGGTCGCTCCGTGGGCAGCAACGGTCTGGACAACGTGATGGATTTGATCGTCGTTGTCGAACAAACGCTGCACCACCACTTAAGTCTCCTGAGTTTCCAGCTGCGACGTCGGCGAGGGTGGAGTGAGTACGGCACCCCGCAGCTATTACTGGCGCCACGAGCCGCAGGGCTGCCGTCAGGGGAGGCAACAAGCTCAGGCTTCAGGTTCTGGCTCCCAAGTTGCCACGGTGTCGGGTCGGTCAATTGGCAGTATTTGGTGCGGCGCGGTGGTTGTTCGCGGGTATGTACCTGACCACGGCAATCCGGCGTGCGCTGAACTTCCGTAAGTCGAGTCGGAGTTCGGGCTGGAGTCGGCCGCGCCGGGATGCAGCGTCCGCAACGGGCAAGCACACCTTTGGTCAAATGAAGTTCGGATTGGGGTAATGTACAACATAGACCGAGGCGGAGAGCAATGCTAGCGGACACCATAGGAATAGCAGCGGCCAGTGGGGGCTTTTCGCTCCCGGGACGCCGCCGCCATAACCACGCGCGGGGCCCGCGTAGTGGAACCCAGTCCGGGGAACTGGATGGGGCAGGCGGGGTACCCCGCATTTCCGACGAAGAGGAAACAGCGAAGAGGCAAAAGGCGCGACTATCCGACCGTTAATTTAGACCGTGGGCGGCGACGAGGGAGTAGTTCGATCGAGGCCCGGAGGGTATCGTGGGGAGGCTCTGAGATTTGAAAGCGACAAGAAATCCGTCTGTGTGAAGGCACTAGGCTGTGGCCCGGCACACTGGAGGCACCAAAGAGTTGAGAAATATCGGTTAGGGGAGAGGGTATGAGAGAGGGAGCCCAGAAGGATCGACGACCCCGACGTCATCGCCGAGCCTTTAGCAAGGCAAGAGACTCTTGGAGAGCTCGGATCTCGTTCTTCTGTCTGTGGGGCAGTCCACGGGCTTGCATCAGCACATAGCTCGCTCCACATAATCTACGGAGAGGTACGTACCGCTGTACCTGCTCCTCCAGCCGGGTGATCTGTCTGGCCTTAACCTCCGCGCTCTTCTGTGCTGCGCGCTCACGTTGCTCGAGCCTTCGGACATGGTCCGGAAGGCTAGAGAACCATGTGGCGTGCGCCGCAACCACATCGGCGGAGAACCCGCTCAGAGGTGAGCCCAAAGGCCCAGACTGCACCTCCGCCGCCGATGGTGTAGGCGGGGGAGCAATAGAGCCTGTGCGGAGCGCTGCCGAGCGTTGGTGGAACGGGTTTTCCTACTCATGCGTCCACATGTACGCCCATAGCGGGTGCAAACCCATTTTCATGATTGGAAAGAAAAGAAGCAAAGAGGGAATACGGTCAGAACGATGAACGTATTCGACAGAGGCAGTTGAGCGCGTACCGGGTCATCCTGGATCATCTGCCACTGCGAGGGTCCCGCGGTTGACCGGGACATCTCTCGCCCATTGTCCTTCTGCGCAGAAGGTGTCGTAGGCTCCAGCACCTCGAGCGGTAGCAGCGGGGGCGTATGGCGTCCGTACTGGCCCGCAGCCCCGCTTCCCTTTCCCGTATGCGAAGTCCCAGGTGGAGTGAGGAGCATGCCCCCCATGCCGCCGCCGCCATTCCCACCGTGTGCCCGTGCGTGCGTGGAACCCGCCCGGTTGGGAGTCAACGGGGGTAGGGCCGGTGGGCAGTGTCCGCCACGCCCCTGCGCCTCTTCCGGCCCTCGGGATCCGGACGCACGCGAGGGACCGGAGCCGAAGGCGGCCTCGACTGCGTCTGGCTGCGTTGAATTGTATCGCGACGGAGAGCCCATCAAGCGGCGCGGTGAGGGCGTCTCGAAATAGTCTTCGATGGGGTCATCGTCATCGACGGGGTCTGTCTGAATGCCCTTGTCCTCCATGTCTTCGAGCTCCGCCTCTTCGATCTCTGAGTAAATCGAGTGTCCCACACTTGATTGCGTGCTTGGCGGAAACTCGAGAAGCGTTTCCGGAGGTACGATCTCGCGGGGTTTTGATCGTGAATAGGGCGAAGGAGAATATGGAATATCGGACGGGTCTCGCTCTGGTTCTTCTCGGAGAGCTGCCTCGATTTGAGCTTGTAGGAGCGCTGATCGCGTTGAAGAAGCTTGCATAGACCCTGAGCGGGGTGCCTTGGAGGGCGTTACGGGAGGCTCAGAGGCCCTAGATTCCCTTTGGGCGGCAGTGAGTGCATCTTCTATGCTCTTTATACGTGCGGCCCTTCCTTCTGCGGTCGGCTTCACAGACTTGAATGGTGTTCGGCGATGTGAAGGTGTCCCGAGTGGAGTCGATGGAATGGTCCACGTTCTATCGCTCGTGCCGCTATCTAGCCGCCGCTGTTTCGATCCTCCTGAGGCCCCATCTGCAGCCGCAAAATCTGGGGTTGGGCTCTGCACTCGTCGGCGCTTCTGTGCAGACCCTGGCGTGGTAGATAGACGGGCGACCTGGTCGCCGTATGTAGGCCTTCGGGGAGTGGATGGAACGGGATCATTTTTCGGACTGGCAACCATGGCAAGGGATAACTTTCGATCGTCTGCCCAGACTAATCACAAGATTGTCAACTTCGTTGGGACCTCATCATACTGTCCTTGAGACTCACTAAAGAATGTACACTGTTGTGATCTACAAGGTTTAATGGGACACTCTCTATGTTTGCACTCCTTATCCGGGTTAATTGAGCAGGTGTAGAAGGCCCTGATAGAAGTAGTTGAGCAAAATGAGTATCGACGCAGGGCACAGTGAAGGTAAACAGTAGTTGCCCATGATCTTATTTTGAACACCACTATTCTGCATACGCTGGGCTGCCCCTGTGCCGAGCCTCCCTGGAGAAATTCGCACTTCCGACATCTCATATACTAAATTATCCCCTCAACAAGTGTCATTTTGTGGTACAGTGGGGATATTTGTCATGAGGTCTAACACCGCAGCCGCGAATAAGAGCTACTGTTACATTCAGGGAATAGTGTAAGGAGAAACGGTAGAGAAGCACTCTCACTCGCTATGACTTGAAGCAAAAAGCGCACGAAGGATACAATCACGAGGATCCCTACTCACCGATTCTTGTTGGCTGCCGTCTGACTGATGAGTAGTCTTGCAGGTATGTCGTGGTAGCAGACCACTTTGTTGTTGAGTACAGGTGCCGTTGCAATGAGATAAGACTTGGCAGAGATAGCGCAAGAGGGTGTCATCAATTTGACATGGAAAAGGACTGAGAGTGCTCAGTGAAGGGCGAACATGAGGTAGGTGGTCGAGTCGCAGCAACCGGAAGTGGTGGCGTCTGCCGTTGTTTGGGCGCCTACAGGACTGCCCGGTGCCACCGCCAGCCTCCAGATTCGTTTGAGCCAGATCTCGAACCTCACCCTCTCTATTGGTAGTCTCGATGCACCATAACTTATCTCACGTACAAGCCAGGACCCGGAAACGCAAGACAACCCGCGTACGACACGGGAATGGAGCCTTCACAGCCTGTTCAACGTCTGTCACAGTACTTGAATACATTCTTCCTGTCTTTGCGGTATAGATCATGTGTCTGAAGATCAGAGAGGTACATATTTTAGGGTGGCGTCGCGGGGCGGGAAGCGGAAAGCGTAGGAAGTTATGCATGTGTTGCTATAGGGGGGTATTGCGAAGGAATGGGGTGAGTGTTGGCGCGTCCTCCGGCTTCGCTATGTTTGTATCTTAAGCAATGCTGATGTTGCGGTCGGGTGGCTAGGCCACCCACCGTTTATGAGTCCTTCCCTTGTAGAACCTTACTTTTATACGGTCAGCCGTAAACACTGACACGTGCCAAAACCCACACGGAAGCTGCTCGCCGCGCCATCATGTTCCTTGCCAATCACCTTCAAGTATCTTCGATGATCTAACTCTCTCGGGCGACTTGAAGCTAGAGCAGATATCTCCCCGTGGAGTTTAATGCAGAAGGAGGCGGTTCAAAAAGACAACATACATGCCGTACTCGGAGAGTAGTACGGGCGGGGCGAGTCGATATTTCATGGTTTCGTCATGTTGCCTCCAGTGTCGTGCGATCGGTGATCTCATTCTTTTGGACCCTCATCAACAACGTGTCCCACTGACATTATGGCGTAGGTTGCAGCCGCCTCGGCAACGAACTTGCCGTTCGCGACCGTTAAATATATATAGATGCATGAATATGGTGTTTAGCCACTGCATCTCCCATGCAACTATCGGAAATCACTTTCTCCTGTGGCGTTGAGTCCCTCGAGTAAAAGAAGTACGCAGCCCCGTCCGCCTTGGTATTGACCCAATCTCTTCATCATCTTTCGCCTCAAGAACGTCTAGGGACCGGCATCGTCGGGAGCTTCTTGGGAAGGTAATCGCTCCTTTTGAATGTAGCGTAGGCCACCGGGCAGGTAACCTGACTGGTGGCCATCGGGAACTAAACATGGGATTGACTTCTACCCTAATCATATAATCTCGACCGGAGCGAACATGGTTGCAAGGTGGTCGCTATTGAAGAGGCGCACTGCCGTTGATTCGTGGTACAGCACACTGCTTCTTATGTTCCAGATGTACGTGTACCGATGCTTCGAGAATGAATGTACAGAAAATTTGGTCTGCTCTGGACATATTTGCAAACTTCACTTAACGTCATGCGAGCAACCGCAACATGGTCCATTCGGACTTGTACTTGACAGAGTATGTAGTATATCCGCTCGAGCACACGGGCACCAATTCAAACTCGAGAAGTCAGCATTGCATAGGCTAGTTTCGTTCCCGTCGACTGTGCTGTTACCGGTGCGACTCCCCCGCGTCGGCACCTCAAGGGCAAGACACGCACCATTCCACCTTTGGTCGCCACCTGTCCATGCGCGGCTGGCATAACACTCGCCCCAATTGGGATCATTGGTGTATATACACACCCGCTGAATGTATTCGCCAAACCATGCTCTCGAGTGCGAAGGCTCGGTTCAAAACCAGCGTGGGTCGTGCTGGGCACATCTACGTTAGCCTTAGAAGAACAAGCATCTCACGCCGACGTTGCTAACAGAATGCCTCAACAGGATGCAAAAGATCTGTCTGGAGAAATCAGTGACCGTAGGCAGTGCATTGTGAAGATATATCGATGGGAGGGGGTGAGAAGGTGCAGCGTTGATGGGAGGCAGGAAGGAACAGGATACACATTTATGTACGTTGGATGGATGGAGCGCATGCGCGAGGCACAGGGAGGACCTTGTGGAGGCTATGAGAAGGAGACGGGGAGGAGCAAGCGATGCGGGCGAGAGCTCGGCGTAGACGCCAGAACATTGAGTGAGGAGACAAGGAGTTACAGGAAACTGAAACAACCGAACAAGCAAGAGCAGGAGCACCTGCGCGTAAACGCGTGGGCCGAAAAGCGTCCGTATCGAGAAAGGCAGAGGGAAGCGGAGGTGTGAATGGAAGAAAAAAGGGGGCACAAGCGCGCGGGCACGCGAAGCGGAACTCATACGAGCTGTACCAACGAGTCCGCTCGCCCGCCGTCGAGCCTGTCGCCGGCGCGGCGAACGTCTGTCCGTCACAGTTTGACGTCGCCCCGCTCATTGCGACCAGAGCTCCATCCCGCTCTTCCGCCTTTGCTCCTTGGTGCTGCCACCGGCCGGAGACTGGCCGTCCGTACCCGAGAACGGGTTCCGCTGCTGGCCGCTTCCCATCGCATGGCCCGCGGGCACGACGCCCGCGCCGTAGAACGACGGAGGGACGGCCTGCTGTGGGGGTGCAACCTGCCGAGGTGCGGCACCGCCAGCGGCCGCAGACGATGCGGGATTGTACGGGCCGTACTGGTCCGGTTGCAGTGGGACGAACATGTTGCCCAGGTCACCGCGGCGGTCGACCGCTCCGTCAAAGGGTGATGTGGGTGCCTGTCCACTTGCTTGTGAATACGTCGCCGCGTATCTGTTGCCCGTCGTGGTTGAGTTGCTGGAGTACGCCTGTGGTGGACTAGGGATGAGGTTGGCAGAGGAGGACGGGAAGAGGCTGCTTGCCGAATCCGTGCTTGCGTGCGCTGCATTACGCGCATTGTTGAGAATGACATCGCGTCGGTCTTCATCGACAAGCATCGCGTTTGGCTGGTACGAGTGCGCGAGACCAGACGGGGGCGGGGGATACCGACTTGAGGCCCCGTGGCCCCAGTTGGTGAGGCCCTGCGCTGCCGCTATTTCGGCTTGTTGTTGGAGGTACTCTAGCTGCGGGTAGGGCTGTGCAGCTGCTGCCTTGCCCTGTTGTCGCCTTTCCCACTCCTTCATCGCGTCATCGCGCTTCAGGACAGGGGTAAGCGCCTTGCGGCCGCCTATGACGTCTTGATTCATATGCTGCAACCGCGCGAGTGCAGGTGGTATGTTGTCTGCCATGTTGTGAATTGTGTTTGACCGCGTACGCGCAGAGGAATAGTATGACTGGCCGGGCGCGTTGAGGTGTTGAGGGACCGTGAACCCGCCGGCGCCAGCTGTCGACTGGCTAGCGAATTGGGGAACGTTTGTGTTGACATTGAGGTGGCCATGCGAGGTCTGATGCGTCAGACCACGATGTGATGATGGCTGGGAGGCGGAAGAGTTGAATTGTGGCGAAGGGAAGTTGGGACTAGACCCCTCTTGAGGTGTGCCGTAAGATGTCGATTGAGGCTGGGAAGTCTGAGGCTGCAAGTAGGGGTTCCTATACACGTTCTGCGCAGCCTGGGACGCGGCTTGTGCTTGTGCCGTATACGCCTGATGCTGCGCCAAATGCTGGTTGTATGCCGCTGCATCATGGTACGCCCGTGTACCTTTCGGTTGTGACGGCACCAAACCGCCGAAAGGTCGTTTGGGGTCAACAGGGGCACTTGAGCCCGAGGATGACGACCCAGAGGTCACATGAGCCGAAGACGCTCCCGTTGGCTATGAGAACGCTTTATTAGTGGAACGCGTAGAATGTAGACGTCAACTGACCTGCCACGGCTTCGTCCATTTCTCGCCGGTGATGAACGGATGCAACCGTGCCTGTTGCGGAGACCAACGCTCGATTGGGTTCATGTTCAATAAACCCTGGACGAAGTCGATGAACGACATGCGATTGTTCATTTCTACCAAAGAATTCAATAGGCGTTCAAACATAGAAGATAGCTCGTACCTTTTTCGACCTCAGTCTGCTGCGAATGTTGTCTCGACGATGCCTTGAAATTCGGCATGGGAGCCTGCTTGATGATCTCCGGCAATGTTGTTGCCTTGAAGTATTGCTTCCCCGGCAGCTCGTTCGTGTTGTGCTCACGAGAGTATTGCTCGAGAGTCTTCAAACGGTATTTCTTGTGTCCATAGTGATCTACGTAGGAGTCGAAGAACTGGTTTGTCTGCTTCCCCATGTCCAGCATGTACTGGGGAGGCAATCTAAGGTACGGTGAGCCTCAAATGCGCATGGCACAATAGAAACACATACCCTAGCATCTCAACTATTCTCGTGATCTGGTTGTATTCGCTCGTCCCGGGGAAAAGCGGAAGACCCAAGAACAGTTCTACGGCGATGCAACCCAACGACCACATGTCGATTGCGGCAGTGTATGGAATGCCCAGAAGAACCTCGGGCGAACGGTAGAAACGCGACTGGATGTATGTGTATACTGTTTGGCGTTCGTGACAAGCGGACCCAAAGTCGATCACCTTGATCTGGGGTGACTGCAATCTATACGCGGGGACTCAAGTTCAGGAACGAGGGCGGAAATTACGGGCGGAGACGGCACTTACGATTTCAGAAGGATGTTCTCCGGCTTCAAGTCACAATGTATCAGCCGAGCCTCCTTCAGGACGGTGAGAGCATCCAGTAACTGCGCAGTGAAAACTTTGACGAGCTGTGTGCTGAGGCCCTGGAACTGGTTTTGCTTGATCAACTCGTACAGGTTGGACGAGAGTAACTCAAAGACCAGGCACAGATGGTTTTTGTGGATGAACGAGTCCCGTAATCGGAGGATATGGTGCTCGTCATGCGGGTCGCATTGTTGGTTCAACTAGGAACAGGATCAGATCGGCCCGAACTCAGAAGCAGTGAAGGAAACTCACCAGCTCAAGTATGGTGACCTCCATCATACTCTGGTTGAAGTACGCCGGCTTGTTCTTTACTACCTTGACAGCAACCACCTCATGCGTCTTCATGTTTTGACACTTGACCACCTGTCCGAAGGTTCCCTGGCCCAGGATATCCAAAATGAGGTACCTAGCCATGCGAATGATATGTCAAAAGTGGACTCGAGTGGCATTAACAGATTGACGCACTTGTGGCCATCATCTGTGCCCAACCAATCGTTCACATAGAGGATGTAGTCGTAATCGTCGTTGTCAAACCCATCATTGTGCATAGGCTTGCTCGGCTTGGTTAGGACACGGCGCGGGTTGTGCGTCGACTCATACTTGAACTGCGGGTTGCAGATGTGATACGTCTCGACGAGGTTCGTGGTCAATTGCTTGAGCGGCTGTACGGAGAAAGCATGGTGATTAGCCTCGGGCATCAGCCCGGCCCAATGCCCCACTTCTATTAATGACCCGCACGCACCGACAAAGGCATACCGCTGCTGTCTACTCTCCGACCAGCGGGCTGAGGGTTGACGAATGGCCGCAAGTCTCGGTGGTCACGAATCCGCCTCAGTCCGGATGCACGGCGCTTGGGAGGGGGAGGCTCCACTGCCATTGGTTGATGCTCTTGTGCGAAGTATTGTGTTGAGCCCGGAGCGGGTGAGTGGTGCGCATGACTAAAGGATAAAGGCGTGGTGGGCTGTGAAATCGACGTCTGCCGAGGATGCCTGGCGGATAGATTGTTGGATGAGGGCGCAGGACTGGTGGTGTCCATGGGATATGGCCCGGTATACAGGGAAGGCTGTCCAGTCGGTTGTGGCGAGTACGTAGCAGGGGGCAGTGAGGGAGACATTGGTTCGTTCTTGGCTTGCGATTGTGAGCGTGAATGAGACTGAGACGAATAGCCACCTCCGCTTGCAAACGGTCTCCCTTCGGTGGTCGGGGAGTACGGGTAGTTGGTGGTCGAAGAAGAGTTGTACTGGGGAGGCGAGTATGGGTCTAGGAAGTTGTTCGATTGAGGTGCCCTTTGCGGAGATCGTGGGGCCCGCGACGAACTAGACTCGTGCTGCGTCTGGCTCCTCTTGGGGGTGTGCGGGTTGGAACCCGTAAAGTAGGCGTCCTGATATGGATCACTACTCGCCGCTGAGCCTCCAGGGTTACCACTCCCACTCCCTCCTCCTTGTTGTGCGTGATAGGCAACGCTAGGCGGATACAAGGACGCAGGCGTCTGCCTTTGGCTTGCGTCTCCTTCTACATGGAAAGCCCCCTCTAGGTCGTCCTGCAGGTGGTGGCGACGACCTCTTGACGAGGCGTTGGGTGCGCCGCCGAGTGACAGGCTGCGAGCGAGGCTGGTGGCAGAATAAGGAGAAGAGCTCACGCCGAACTGGTGGTCCTCGTCAAGAAGCTGGTTAATGCGGGGCTGTCTTGAGTTCGAGGGCGGCTGCTGGATCGGAGGGAGGCGGTTGGCAGCCTGAGGCGGAGGTCCCTGATTGTACAAGTAGGACGCCTGTGCCGCTGACTGGGCTGCCTGTGCCGAGGAGGAGAGGGTGTCGTGGATGGACTGGGTATGCCAACGGGGGAGATCGAAGTCTTCGTTTGTGCCGGTCATGTATGCGAGCTCGGGTTCCGACATGTAGTGGGGAAGAGAGGGATCTAGAACGAGAGCTGCCGCAGACTGTGCACGATGAGGAAGGCAGGGGTGGTGGCTGGTGGTGGGCGTTGTGGAAGACGAGGCGGATGATGAGCAAAGGGCAACGATCGTGAAAGAGCGCCGAGGCGCACGGCGCAGCGGACCAAGATCCAACTCAGATGACTCTCCTCTTGTCCATCGACATCTTCGGCTATGCCAGTCCAGGGTCAATCGATTTCTTATCGCTACAACATACACAGTGGTACACTTTTCTCAATGTTCTACGCAGCCTCGGCGCCAGACTCGTTCATACGGCAGGGAGGGATGAAAGTCCACGGTGCCGTTTGCCCCCGGTTTTCCCCCACATCACCCATTCCTATCCCGAGGATCATGTCGCTCAGTGCGCCGTCGGCTGATCACGGACCCATGCTCTACGATGAACCGCTTTCACCACCTGCCTCTCCCGCCTTCAACACATCCACAACCGCCCGCTCGATCGCCAGCAATAGCTTGCCCTCTTGCCCGAGCGACCCAAGCGATGGCGGTACGTCGATGGATAGGAAAATCTGCTTTTTAAAGCGGCGTGCTAGACATACGTGGCGATGGTGGTCAGTGCGCTGCTCGCGTGCGAGATGGACGGAATATCACCGAGACGCTGTGCCATCGTTAAAGCCGTATCCGAACCGGAAGACCGATACAGCGACGTCCCCGCAGCAGGCGTGCCTAGCTTGAAGAAGATGTACGCATGCAGCGAGAGCATTTAGTCCACCAGACCACAGTACCTGTGTGGCTTGCGATGCACACGCACGAAGGACAGGGGGGACGCTCTGATACTCACAGTCTCACGCGTCGGCATCGCACACGCCCAATCCTTCGCAAGGCACCCGTGTAACGGTGCGTTCCGAACCTCCTCCGCCTCCAGCTCCGTGGTGCCTACCCAAAGCATGTATGTGTCCACTAGACGCGTGGTCTGTATGGCAAGAGCGGGAAGGGCAGGTTCCGATGGCGGAATGTATCGCGTGTGGATGTGGACCCGCGGCTGCATCTCAGACGAGCCGTCCCGCATTTCAGGGGTCATTTGTGGGAGGGATGAAAATTCGAAGTTCGAAGCGAGACCACCGGCAAAGACGACGAAGACGAAGACACGGCGTCGCGGCCCAAGCCCTCAGGCAACTTCTTCCAAGCGCCCTATAGGCGCCCGCCGCATGCGTTTATTGGATCAAAACACATTTACCACCCTACAACATGCATAGCAACCTAAGTACAGCACAGACCTAGTCCCTGAAACCTGTTTACGAAGAGCACTTAAGATGTCGCCCAATGAGTGAAGGCGGTATTTAAGGAACCATATAAACCTGGGCCCTGGATGCACGAATAGATGGTTCCCAGATTGTTACCGCAGAAGAGACTGCCAAATATCCCACCGCCTCAGTCGTATGAGTAACAGACCTGCTTGACCCCGTTCTAGGAGCTTCCCAGCTCCAACGTAGAGCAGTCGACCTGGAAGCCCGGTGCAAGCCGCCCCGCGCTACCGCCCCACGCGCGCAGCCCGCAACGGCGTCGAGGATCCAGCCACCAGCAGGGAGCAGGTGTCCGAAGAAGGCGTTTGAGCCGACGTCAACGAGGGTCGCAGGCGCTTTTCCGTCTTCGTTCACGAAGTAGCTCTCGCCGATCTTGAGGAACCCCTTAGAGCCCGCGCCGAAGCACACCGCGGGGGGCGCACTTGCCGGAGAACCGGGGCCACGTTCGGGTTCTTCGCGGAGTGCGTGTCAGGGGGTACGCATGTGTTAGCTGGGACGACGTCTTGAACGACTTGCATAGCGCCGGACACCGGCGAGCTCGAGGATATGACCTGTCAGGTGGCTGGGCGTACACGTGTTATTTCTCTAGTATCCAGAACGCGGATACAGGGAAGCCGGAATAGACGCACCTCATCGCCAACAATCGATATCGAGTCAGGTACAGACCCACGGCTCCAGATGGCGGCTGCGGTGTCTTATGCGGCTTCTACGGCCGCTCCAGCCGCTGTCAGTGCTGCCGCGAATGCGCTCAAGCCTGGAGATGGCGTCTGCCCAGGAAAATAAATGAGTTAGTAATAGGCCGGCGAGGGGTTTCTTCGTACAGACGCACCAGTGCGGCGGCAGCAGGACCGAGGACATTCGCTGCCGCGACAGCAGCAGCAACTGGTTACTGTAGCAAAGGCATCTGCCGGGGCGTTTGCTACCGGGGCGAATGAGAGCGCTGCAGCGGCGTCGGTAGTTGCAGCAGCATTGACATTGTCCTAGGTGGTCGCTTGCGTCACCTCTCTGGCTGTCGATGTGGCCATGGTTCTTGTCCAGCACGTGGACAGCACCTCAACAGGCGGGGTCGTGAGCGTCGGCCGTTCGCTGAACTTGATGTGGCCTCGACCCATTCAAGCTCGTCTGATTCCTCGCCATACTCCGGAGGGCGACGCGGGGTCCCAGGCATATGGAAAGAGCTCATTGTGCACGGACGGCTGTCGGCAGTCGAATATACGGGACGTAGAAATCGTTCGCTGTTGCGGTATAATCTGTCTCTACTGGGAAGCTTGTGGGGACGATTTTAACGTGGTGATCGGTGAAAAGGAGGCCCGCGTTTGTACTGTCAAGGCCCCCTTTCCGTTGAGCCACGCCGAGCCCGGGTGAAGTGAACCAACAGAGCGCGCCGCCAGACTGTTGACGAGTTTGATCTGGTATCGGTGGGTTCACTCCAGACAGTTGTGTACGAGACGCTCACCAGACGCTATCTCCTTGAAGAATGTCCATTTCAACTCCACCGTTGAGCGTACTCTTGGCTTGGACGCCATCTCTGCTCATACCCCACGGTACCCGGAGAATGGCCGGAATTGTTCCAGAAGGTGGTCCAAGACATGGCAAAGGCGGCTGTGAAACAAGGACGGTAAAATTTCGGGTTGCACTGTTCATAGAAGCCCAATAATACTGTTCTTGAGTACGAATTATCTGGGTGGGTGTACACAGTGTGAGTTAAGGCTTTTCAAGGCTGGACACGAGCGACAACTAGCTCTACCTTAGTGATGCGTCACAAAAATATCCCCTATGTAACGCAATCAAATCTTATACGCCTACAGTACTACTAGCGCATGACAATGGGTTGATCTGGGCGGGGTCTCGTCCTTACCAGGTTCACTCCGGCCTGTGCGCTTGTGGCGTCGTTCAGCTAGGGGAGGTTCCGATCTCAGATGCTGGAGATACTATGAGTTAACTAGTAGGAACACCACTTCCACAACGTCCCGGCCGAATGCACACGGGCTTATCTATGAAACCGTCGTTTATGGCAGAGGAGAGAGCTTACATATATGTGTGCATTGCTGTTTGTGACACGAGGGAACCATCATAACTCGTGCGTTCTTCGAGAGGAAAGTTGAATGAAAGTAAGTCGCAGGGGACCTGATGTTAGATGACATGAGGAATCGGCTTGCACGAATATGGACGGGCCAACATACCTCCGGTGTTCACCTCGGCCTATGGATGCCAGTGCGCTCCCTCCCACAGCACATGCGTAGGTCATACGGCTCGAACGCAAGGACCGTGGACTTTGTTTGGTAGTTTGGATGTGTCGGTAACTTGAGTGTATCTGGTGTAATGCACATCGCCGCTAGTGACATGAAAGAATTACATGGTTGTACATTGGAACTCGGTTGAACGAGTATTTTCCTTTCAACAAGCTGCGCATGTCTAGCTACAATTGCGAGTAGCCCCTTCCTTGCTTCTTCCGAGCTTACTACATCTCCGTCAAAGTTGGTCCAAGAGTGCCTCCGCCTCCCATGCACCTGTCCAGTATTCAACTTGGCAGTGGAGTCGGCCTTCCTCCTCGTATGGCTTGATGAGGTTGTAGAGACCACGGTAGCGCCGGCAGAACACGATATCTTGCCTGGTAGCATGGTCAGGGTTCTCTATCGGGGAAAGAAACTAAGGTGTGCACTTACTTTCGCATACGGAGGACGGGGCAGAAGTCATTTGACCCATCACCAACATAGACGATGCGATCGAACTCGGGCTGATGACGCTTGAGGAATGCTTCCAGCTCGTCACCTATGGACGATTTCGTGAGAACCTTTTACAGTGACGTGTATCTTGCCGTCTCACCTTTGCACATGTTCGGGCTGCATCCAACTTTGCATTCGTGCTGAGGTCCAGAAGGATCGATGCGCCTGCGGAGGTTGAGCTTGCCCGAGGCCTCCCACTCTGCGGGGTTGGTGACAATTTCGTCGAACAAGGCGTCGAGGCCTTTCGACTGGAAAATATGAGAAGTCAATGTCTTAGTACCACAAGCTATTATAATCATACCTTCAAGATGGTCGTAATGTAGACCATGTTGGAATTAGAGAGGCAGAAGAACGTCGTCTTCCCCCTGGACTTGAGTGCCGAAACGCCACGGATCATGGCAGGGTGCTGTGGGTTTGTTCAGCGTCAATTTCTGACGAGATAGAACTAGGAGGTACGAACGAATGGCATGATGCGGAGGGCGTCTTCGACTTGCTCCCTGGTCCCTCCCAGCTCAAAGAGCTCTTTCATGCACAATGCGCTAGAAACGATCAGAATGATCTAGGTAGCACACTTGGCAAGTGACATACACGAGGTCTGTCCACTGAACCTCTTTCTTGAGATCCTTCATCTTCTTGCGCAGCTTGGGCGCAAGAACCTCGAGGACCCATCGGTCAGTGTCTTGGTCTGCAAGAGACCTGAGATTGGGTCAGCCTTGGGGCGGGGACGGGAGAGTAGCGACTGTACCAATCAAAGTCGAAGACTATGAGCTGGCGTTCAACGGGGGGAATCATTACTGGTAGTGGTCGACGCGGACGGAGTCAGAAGAAAAAGGCTGCGGCAAGGTGGCACGTTTGTCCGATAAACCCAGATGAGCTTTTTCGGGGAGATAGCACAGCCACCGACAGCGATCCGCCGTGTGCCGCCCCGCCCCTGCCGAATTTGGCGACACCCCGCCGTCGCTGCGGAGTCCGGGGTCTTGGCACACGCCTGCGTTCCAGCTCCAAGTCGCACTGAGCCGTAGTCCCCAACCTGATTACTCCCTCAAAACCACCCGCGATAGTACAATGGGCCTTAGACCGGGCCGGTAAACCTCCAGAGATTGGCATACGTGGGAATGATCCTGACTGCGCTATAGACGAGTCAGGGGCTCAGGTCCATCTCGTCGACTTTCGTCAAGTTCAAGACATATCGCGATGCCATACCTCCTCCTCCGATACCTACATATTTCTCTGGAAATAAACGGATTTAATCCTCTCCACAAGGACCGAAGAATTAACATGGTCAGCGAGTCCCCACATAGCCCGGATGTTGTAATCTCGGGTTCAAATGGCCTAGACGACCGCGATCTCCTGGAGAAAATCCTCCCCCCTGGTCCAAGGACGCTAGTCGTGAATTGGCATTACATCATTGGACCGCCCCTAATCTCCTCTTTCCTCGTTGGCTCCTTTGGGCGGTTCGTTAACTTACATATACCTTTCTGGGTCACACTCCTCGCGTGCTTGTTGTCCTACCCAATCCCCCACCTCGCCTTCTCGGCATGGACGGACTTCCGAGTCCAACGTACGGCAGCAGCTCTTTGCGCAAACATTCCCATCCTTGCCAAAAAGTCGATGGTCGACGGACCTGTCGTGTACGAGGAGGCGTATCCCCGTGAGTACTACACTTACAGCCTGGTTGGTATTGCAAGTGCTGAATTTATTCTACGTTCTAGGGGACTTGATCTTTAAGCTAGCCATCAAGTACGGCCCGTCATTTATGATGCGTCCGTATAACTTGTTCAGAGTGGTGCGTCCAGGTATAATTGAGATTGAGGCTTCATCATACGCTAATGTGCCGGCAGTTCGTGACTACAGAGCCCGAACATATCAAGGTTTGTGTTACGATCAGCCTTCAACGTTGTCAACACTTATCACCGCTTCCTGATCAACTTGATTCAGGCAATTTTGGCGACTAGCTTCGTTGACTTTGAGAAAGGTGAGTCGAGTTCACATAAAACACTTCGGTGTTACGTCAACCTTTCCTTTAGGGAGCCTATTCCGAGAACAAATGAAATCTCTATTAGGCTCGGGAGTCTTCAATGCAGATGGTATATCATTGCGTACACTCGACCTTCAACTCGTCCCTCATCATGTCGCGCTTCAGATGAACTCTGGAAATTCCATCGTTCTATGACAAGGCCTTTCTTTAGCAGGGATAGAATTTCGCATTTCGACATCTTTGACAGGTGATTAAATCATCTTTACTGTGGGCAGTATCTAATCTATCCATAGACACGCGAGCAACGCCATTGAGCAGATGAAAGCGCGAGCTAAGGAGGGTTACGCTGTCGATTGGCAGGTAAGTCGAGGGCTCTGCATGCAGTTGGAAATGTACTCACATCTCCTAGGACCTCGTCTCCCGCTTCACTCTCGACTCGGCTACCGAGTTCCTCTTCGGAAAGGACGTTCGCTCTCTATCTACTGGCCTCCCATATCCGCCGACATCAGACGTTGGGCGTACTGCGAGGTCCGGGCCTAGCGCCGACGAGTTTGCTTCAGCATTCTGGAAAGCCCAACACGCCGCCGCTAACCGTGGTCGCTTTGCGAATGGCTGGGGTATTATGGAGTTTTGGGATGATAGGGTGGAGGCCCAGCGTGGCGCAATCGACAGGTTCATCAATCCTATTATTGATGAAGCACTTCGACGCAAGACCAAGGGAAGTACAAGCGAGATTACTGAGAAGCCCTCCGAGGAGGACACTCTCTTGAGCCACTTGCTGAAGGTCACGGACGGTTTGTACTTGTACTCTGCATTATATCGCGCTCACTTGAAAGACTGTTTTCATGATATGCAGATCCAAAGATCATTCATGACGAGACCATCAACATCCTTCTGGCTGGCCGGGACACGACAGCGAGCGCCCTCACGTTTGCTGTGTACCGCCTAGCTGAACATCCAAGTGTATTACGTCGACTCCGTGAAGAGATTCTTAGTACTGTAGGCTCCACCCGCCGGCCAACATACGAGGATATCCGTAATATGAAGTACTTGCGTGCGGTGATCAATGAGACTCTAAGGCTCTACCCTCCTGTGTCAGTGCGTTACATCTCAAACACGAGGTATTGATTGTTGATTCATCGTTCGTAGTCCTGGAAACATTCGGTGAGCCTTGCTGCTTCAGAACTTCATCGAGGCCTGAGCTATTGTCTCCAGAACAGCTATCAGGGATGTAGTGTTGCCTGACGTCAACAACAAAGAGCGTGGTCTTTTCATTCCTGCCGGAATGAGGTGGGGTTGCAAGTTGATATTCGTCGAGAGAATCTAATGTGTCTTCAGATGCATTTTCTTTGTTTTCAATATGCATCGCAGGAAGGACCTCTGGGGTCCAGACGGTAAGTCACCCCGTCGCATTTGATGACCCTGCCGATTCTTATTCTATAGAAAGCTCTGAGTTTTGACCCCGATCGGTTCCTGGACGAGAGGTTGCACAAGTACCTTACGCCGAACCCCTTCATCTTTCTCCCTTTCAATGCAGGTCCGCGCATCTGTCTGGGCCAGCAGGTGAGTAGTTCGTAGTCTAATAACTAGCTGATGCCTCTAACGTACCCGCAGCTCGCATACAACGAGATGTCTTTCACGCTCGTTCGCCTTCTCCAGCAAGTGACTGCTATGGAGTTCACACCCGAGGTAGCCCCAGATTCTATGATCCCACCAGGCTACAATGATTCGCCTGGCTCAGACGGGACCGACAGAGTTTGGATTGGAAATCATCTGACTGCATTTGTGAAGGTGTGTTTTCTGCTACTACTCGCTTCAACTCAATTTAGAACATTTTGAGTACAGGGTGGTCTTTGGCTAAAAATCACCGAGGCGGGAAATGAGTGATCGCGCGGCAGACCTAGGGCCTTGTTAGGATTGATTTGTTGTTTGTTGTACAGAATTGGGAACATTTGGTAATTGTATGTATTGAAAGCCACATACACACTCTGTATCATCGGTATTCATGTTTATAAGCCTCTGTGTAGTGTCCATGAGGATAAATGTGACGTCATAGGTGTTTGGTAGCCATGCTCGTCATGTCCAAGTGGTTGCTCCTCGAGGACGCTGGTCCCTGTTGCTGTGGCCTCAGACATTAATGCTGTGGGTTACGGTCAAGTGGTGCCTGACATGATTGCCTGGATAGCTGGAGTGTGACACTAGCTCAACAACAAGGTGCTACCACCGAAGCCGGCCTTGTCTGCTGAAGCGCCGGGAAGCTTACCTAACGTTTTAGCAGTGAACGCGCCAGGACGCCGGCATGCCTTCCCTCGTCTGCTCCGCCCAGGCTTCCTACAAAAAGCTCCCCGGTCTCCTCGAGCTCACTAGTTCTCACCTTCAATGGACGAAGTCTGGTGATAGGGCACCAGCGGTCAAGGTCCCTCATGCAGATGCGGCCTGTGGGTGCTCAGACATGTCTACCTGTACAAGTCTAACACATATCTTCGTCTCTCTCCACATTTCCATTCATCCTGCTCTACAATCCTCGCGTCTCGTGTCATATTCCTGGATACGCGTGCAGCTCTATCGCGCAGCAAAGTTGGCGCCGCACAGGTCCGGCTCAAGGTCGGCCTCGTCAGCGACGAGGCCGGCCACAACTTCACCTTCACCTCCCCGCAAGCCACCGCGCTCGCCGAACGCGACAAGTTCGAGGCCGAGCTAACAACCATCATCGCGCACAATCGTTCGGGAGGGGCGGTTCCCCCACCCCTTTCCGCAGCGGCGCCCCAACCGGCAGCGAAGGCAATTCCCCCTCATGTCGCCGCCGCCACTCCTGGTCCAGGATCCCCCGGCCGTCCCCTTCCCCCATTATCACGAGCCTCCACCTCGCGTGCGGCGTCGGTAGTGAGCGACTCGCGAGGATCGGGGACACCGGTGAACGATCCAACAAATGACTTCAGACTCCGGAAGAAGGTGTTGTTGGCCACGCCGGAACTCGCGCAGCTTCATCGCGAGTTGGTAATGGGAGGGCACATTACCGAGAGCGAGTTCTGGGAGGGGCGCGAAGTGAGTATGGTTTATGTTTTCGGATTATCTGGGTCTGAAGTACGCGCTGTCGCGGTTAGCACCTCCTTCTAGCTCAAGCAGCTGCAGAAGGCCAAAAGCGAGGAAAGCCCGGCCAACTGGTAGACCCTAGACCCCAATCAGTGAATGGAGAGGTCAAGATCGTCATCACTCCTCAATTGGTGCACGATATATTCGAAGAGTTTCCCATTGTTGCAAGGGCGTACAGCGACAATGTGCCAGCGAAGGTAGTGTATCAAGACTTCTCATAGTTTCCTTATTTGACCTTTGTCAAGCTATCTGAAGCAGAGTTTTGGAGTCGATATTTCCAATCAAAGCTGTTCAATGCCCACCGTGCTTCTATTCGTTCGTCGGCCGCGCAGCACGTTGTGAAGGACGATCCAATATTCGACAAATATTTGGAGAAAGATGATGACGGTTAGTGGGCATCATGTAAGGCCGCTACTCTCACGTCATACTTGGCCATCTAGAGCTGGAACCACGTCGACTCCGCGAAGAAAGAGTTGACACGTTTATCGATCTCGGAGCCACATCTGTGGACCATGACGAGGTATGTTGGCGCAAACACAACAACCGCCCGACATGTATTCACGTCTGCGCAGACCGGGAATGAGAAGGATGTCACAATGCAAGCAGGAAAGCAGCGTGCTGTTCTCCCCCTTATCAGGAAGTTCAACGAACATTCGACGCGATTGCTGGACACGGCCCTGTACGTTCTTAGCACTGCCTCGCTGTAATCTGAACTAAGCGTCCCACAGAGGTGGCCCCGCCACGAAACGGAGACGTACAGACAACGGGGACGAGGTAGGTTTGCAACCGACGGTCACCGAGATTGAAGCTAATCTTCCACCAGCATTATTCACAGATAGACTTAGAAGACCTACATGACAATGAGTCCTCTTCTGGTATTGTGTTGAATATGCAGGACAGGCAACGTTACTTTGACGGCCGAGTAAATAGTTCTGATGGTGGGGGTACTACGATGGTGCGCCTTGGCAATCATCTCGACCTAAAATTCCTTTGTAACCTAGACGCGGTAGCGTATCGACTTCCGCGAAGCACTGCAGCAGTGCAAAGCTAGTACTCAAGACTGGTCAAACCATCTTACCCAGGTACAGCTTTCGCTTTGCGCGTTTCTTGATTGTTGTTGACGCCATTCTCGCAGCTCAAAATAGAGCGTAAAGCCGGGGACGCGGCGCTCATCGCGATGACGCAGAACGTCTCCAGCAGACTGGACGTGAAACTGAAGCGACGTGCGTGTTCGCGTAGTTTTGGACCAGCCTGCCTCGTGCTTACATACATCACTTTTCTTAGACGACATCCCTGAAGGGCTCTTCCGACAGATGACGACATGCCAGACCGCAGCGAACGAGTTCCTGCGACAGTTTTGGTCAGCGATATACCCACCATCCAATGAATCTCAGGCGTTGTCTGTCGCCACTCCCGCGCAGAAGACGGCGAAGGCAGCAAAGATGGTAGGATATTTAGGCAAGACACACGAGAAAGTGGAAGCTCTAGTGAGTGCAGCCCGTCAGGAGGGAGCGGACCCCGCTCGTGTACAGGTAGTAAGTATCCTTGGGGAATTGAGGATGTGAACCCGCATAACTCATATTCCCTCAGGCTATGAAGCCGATCCTTGACGCTGTCGACAAGGCACTGGAATTCTGGCGAATGAAGAGTTCGAAGGTGCCAGGCACGCGATGAGTGACGAGAGGTGACTGTCTTCGCATAGCACAGAGAGTATGGACTCTGCACATTACAGTACTTGCACGATTATCGTACATTTGGCTCATGGGGTTGCCACAGCGTTAATCCGACCACATCTTGGCAGCTGTTACGTGTTGGCTGCTATAGCAAATAGTTGAAGCGACAGATGCAATTGTGACCGCGTCGGTCCCAAAGGACATCGAGGTAGTCTCTCCAATTCCCCTTGTAATCTGCGTAGCATGCGAGTGCATTTAGATAGGTGGGGGCATTGATCTTCAGTGGTACCGCCTGCGCATTTGGTTTTCGCAGATTAGTGCTGTGTCTGGCCAGTGTGCGCCCATAGCCAGTCAATGATGATCAAGAAGCGGGAACTGGCACGCGCCCGGCGCTGAAACACTTCTCCGTGTGCTCTGCAAGTCGCCGGTGCGTCTTTCGAACAGCTTCCCAGCCTGTTCTTTCTAATGAAAACTTTTGCCAGTGCGGTGCATTTTAGTAGCACAGCCTGCAAGCGGCGGGGGGGGAAGCACACAGTGCAGACATATACATAGCTAGATAATCGCTCGGGGCGGTGGGAGCAGCGATGTCTTCGAGCACTGGTTGTGGTTGGCCTCGAGAATCAACCGTTCTCCGCTAACAAACATTGCAATAGGTCGGCGATTGCGCCCTCTATCCCTCCCAAGTCGACAATCCGTCAAAAACACCTTGTTGAATAGGCTTTGCACAGGTACTGATGAGAAGTCCGCGACCTCCACACGACTGCCAGATCCTCGGGTTGACGGAACCCTATCAGCTCGCTGCCGCCCGAGAGACGTATAACGGCGGAGCACCCCCTCCCCTCCCATTGCCGCCCCATCCGAACTCCCATACCCCGGCATTGCCATGTCGACGCACCGACCAGCCTCGCCTGGTAAGTGCTAGTGTCCCCACTCTTGCACAGGGCAATGCCTTAACTCATCATCCTGCACAGCGGCCCTTAGGGCACATCTGCGTCTCACCCCCCAGAGACGAACGGATAGCACGCCAATCACCGAGGAAACAAAGCCGCCTGTCCAAACTCCCTCCTCGCCTCCGTCAGCTCCCCCATCCCTGCCTTATCTCGATCAATCGGGCGGCTTAACGCGAACCAAAACGCCAGAGGAGACTTCCAGCGCCTGTATTATGCAGGAGCGGGGCATGGACGAACTCAGGTCGCGTTGGGATAAGCTCGTGACCTTCTACGACATTTGGTATCACCGCCTCAAGAAACGCTCCGCGTGGGTAGTCGCATTCGTGTTGTGCAGCACTGTTGCGAGCAGCATCGCGATCGGGTGGTCGTTCCGCCTCAAGACGTTCAACATTGTTAAGGGGCAGGATGTACAAGACGCCATTGTAAGTCCTCGCGTCTTTACTATAGCCTGTGAATACACGTATCATGGTTTTGACTGTGACGCTATGTGAACAGGTCCAGCTCTCAGCGAATCTCGTGGACGTCGACCCGTCGGGCCAGATCATGACGTTAGATTGGCTGATAGACTACGACTGCGACCGGCTTTCAGGGTGTCCAGACGTTGATATCTACTTCGACGCGTAAGTACCCTCTGTTATCGATACCCACTGAGACGCTGAGGGGTACATTGTCGAAGAAACACTATGCGAAACGCTATGAACGCTCCAGGACCCCAAAACAATGCTAAGCCAGACGCAATATTCTCGATTATCGGAGCCAACGCTCGTGCAGCGAGAAATAACACGGATCGCAGGTCGAGCTCACTCACGTTCAGAACCGACATCGCCATCTCGAATGCCAACGCGCACAGGACGCTTCAATCGTACCCATACGACAAGTGCGCAGAACCATTTCATCAGCGGATAGGGCGATAATTGACCAAAATCCTCAAGGTACTACACCCAACTTGTCTTCTTCGCGGAACGGACGGACACGAATGATACAGTATCAATCGCCATTGTGAAGACCACCGGTATCGCTGTGTGAGTTGTCTCACAGCATTCGCTCGTACCGTGAACCTGACGCGATTCTCAGGGGATTCAATGTCGAACTCCAGAGCACGACCAATCTCACTGACAACTTCGACACAGCTATCAAAAATATCGAGGTGACTCGCGGACCTGTTGTCCGGCTGTACGCCCTCTTCATCGTTCTCGTCATCTGTGAGTGAGGGCGTACATGATGTTAGCGAGCATTATGCTGATTGGACCATGGCAAATAGGGCTGGTCACCCTCACTTTCATGGCGACCTGCGTGATGAGTGTCTTCTTCGGAAAGGGGATATCATCCGGTGTGCTGGTACTCCCCATGGGAACCCTCTTTGCATTCACTCAACTGCGCGGCACTCTTCCCGGTGCGCCTGAGGGTTTCGGTACGTGTTCAATACTTTCCATATACTATCAGTACTGATCATGCACCCTCAATATCGTAGGTGCCGTCATCGGTGAGCTCGCATCTCCAATGGTTTAATGTAAAGTGTATTGTTTCCTAACCCGGGCTGCGTGGTAGACTTTGTCGGGCTCTTACCTTGTCTGGCCATTCTCACCTTCTGTGTACGTTGTTCCCTCCAGAAAGCATATGCCAAGTCCTAACCCGGTTCCGCAGTCGATCTTCATGACCGCGATATTCCTCTTGCGCAACCCCGAGAAGGACGTGCCTCGATGGCTCTGGGACCGCCCTGGCCAGGGGCGGAAGAGGGCGACGTCAATGCCTACAACCTCACCGCCAAAGACCTTCGCGCACGCGAAGACGTGGGCTGACACAGTTTAACAAGGGTCGTGCGTTCGAGGGAGAGTTCAAGTCCAACCGCTGAATTGTGGCGATTCACGGAATGGTGAACTCTTACTGCATGGTTTGCGATGTATCGGGTGTGGGCGAGTTATTATTCAGTCGGGGGATAGCCTTTTCGTGCTACAGCCTTTACCCTCCTGGTCTATGCGGTCGCCACAGTACCATATAATCGAGTACATCTTTATACCTACCATTAGCTAAACTGATTGCAGCGTCCTCCGTCCAGAATACGTCTCCCCCTCAGTTGTGTGCAGCCACTGTCTTGTTTGGGCAGGAGGTGGGGGTCTGGAGCCCTCGAGCCCCGCTTGATGTATCTGGTTTCGGTCAAATCGTCTTGGACAATCCCCCCTATATGTATCCCTCAACGGGTCGCGTAGTATATTCTTAGTGGAATTAGCTAATATTTTCGGGCTTTGGGAATATAATAGTTCTTCCGTGTCACTGGTGGTGAGAGCATAATGATAAAAGATTAACTAGTGATGTCCGACAAAACGAAATAGGACCCTATACGAATCAACCGCCATATGGGCTCGGCTTTCGTTCTAGGTGCGACCCAGACGACCCCGAGCATTCGTACAGTGTGAACACGACCAACAAATGCAGCGCTATCGCGTAGAGTATGAACGCAGTCCGAGTCCGTCTATTACCTAGGATGGCACGCGTCAGGACGAGAACGCCACGCTCTAGAACATTCAGCGACTCGTATGCTCGAGTAGCTTCCTGCGAATGAATGAATAGCTGTCAGAGACAGGTGAAGAGCGAACACAAAGCACAAGAAACTCACCCTTCCACGGAATGCTTGGAAGGGGTTCATAGCTTCCTCACTGAGTGCTTCGTCAGTCTATGGTCCACTACATTCGCAACAATCTACGTACTATCGGGCGCGGTATTTGCTCATGTCGTCCGAACGTCCGGCGGCGTTCGAAGGCATGGGGTCAAGTGTTGACGGCCTAGCAGACGCGTCTTCGCGATAGCTTTGCATATAGCGAACTTTCTCATAAAGCTTGAGATTGTCAGCTTGAAGGCTCTTGACTTCGGCTCTAAGTTCAGAGATGATGTTGAATTGCTTCCGCAGTTCCTGCGTGCCAAGCATCAGCACATGTGTAACGCCGATGAAGGCGTTGCACAAACCTCCTCTAGTTCTGCGTTCCGTTGCCTAAATCGATCACGCTGGCTGGTCACGATAGGGAGGATAGAAGTGTCCGCCGAGGGTGCAAATGGAATGGGCGTGCTCCTTGCAGAGGTGTCCTGTTGAGAAACTTAGTATTAATGCATACAAGTGAGAAAACGTGGTCACTCACGGCCTTCTTGCCTAGGTCTAAGCCTGCGAGTACGTCGGCCGGCGTCGAGGCGCCGTTCGCGGGTGAGTGTGAACCATTGATGCCCCCATCAGGTTTTCGCTGGTCCATCTGCAGCAGGTCGGTTTCAAGCTTCTCATTGAGCGTGCGTTGCTTCTCGAGTTCGAGCTCTGTCGCCTCCAGCTGGGATTGCACCGACTGCAACGCAGTCTCCAGCTCGGCGTGCAATATCTGTCACAGTCAAGTTCAGTAAGAAACAGAATGGAAAGGAGGTATTAGGACGACGTACCCGGAATTTGGTCAATTCCTCGAGGATACGCTTGTTCTTAGTAGCAAGCAGCACCTCAAGCGACTTCCCTTGTTGCGTGTTAAACTTCTGGGTGTTGGGATTAGGGCTTGGCAGGTGTAACCCGAGCGCATCCCCATTCAGGTCGAGGTCGTCTTCTATGTCGTCGTCGCCTTCTAGGCCAGCGAACTCGACATACTGAAAACACATAAGTCGTGTATAGGCGTGGTCGAAACAGGCACGACATACCTTCATGATGTCAAGCTCACGCTTGATCTCATCGTAGTCCGAGTACTGCTTGATCTTGGTCTTGAGTTGGTCAACTTCGGCTACCTGAGTTGAAAATATTTTGGTGAGAATCATTGACGAGCTTCTATCAGCGGTCGAGACAAACCTTCTTCTGAACCTCTCGGCCAAGCTCGTCGACTTTCTTCGATGCGACAGCCTGTGCCTGCTCTGCCGCGTTCTTTTGCGCTTCGAGTGCTTGGGAGAGACGGTCGGTCTCGGACTCGAGGTCGGCGATCTTGGCTTCGTATTCCTTCATCCTATGGAATTATAAACGTCTGAATACCCTAAACATTGTGAATAAATGAGTGGACCTACTGCGCAGTCCCTTCGTGGCCACTCTTCATAGCCTCAATCTCAGCGCGCAGGAGCTCCTGATGAACGATGTTAGCGTAGCTCTAGCTCGGTACTGGGACAGGACACGCACATTCCGGCGTTCGACGGTGGCGACTCGACTGTTCGCATGCTCAAGGTCGGTGACCATCATATCAAGTTCAGCTAACTTAGAGACAACTTCTTGATCTACGAAAGCTTTGAGATGAGAAAATGTGGTTCAGTTGCGAACCGCATACCTTGGCGCTGAGTGTGGTCGAGAAGTTTAGCCTGGTTGGACTCATGCGACATGCGAAGATCCCGGAGCTGGTTCTTCGTCAACGCGAGCTGGCGCTGGAGATCTTGCTCACTAGAACGACCTCTAAGCCTTAGCGGTTGGCAGTCTAATTCGCCGAACGTACCGTTCTTCGTAGTTACGCATCTTCTCGTCGTAAGTCGCATTAAGCTCATTCTCCTTCTGGGTGACCTTCTCCTGGATCAGGTCGTCCATCTGAACCAAATCAGTATAGGCATACAGAACAATAAGAAGGAACACACCTTTTGCTCCAACTGCTCGACTCGCGCATCGGCCTTCTTCTTAGCGTTCTCGAGAGAAGAGACCTCACTGAGCCTCTTGCGCAGCTCCGCATTGTCTTCTCGGGCACGCTGAAGTTCCATTTCGAGGTCCCGTGCTTCTGCCACCTTCACAGTCTGATCCTGTGGGGTTATGCGTCAATGTACATGAAGCGGCGCGTGCAGAGTAGACCGTACAACGGCGGCTTCCAGGAGGGGGTATGGATCTGGGGCTTCAGCGAGAACCTTGTACACGTTAAGGAAGGCATTCTCAGCAGTCTTGGAGCGCTTGGTGAGGTTGTCAATCTCGGTCTGGTAAGCTGAGGGGGCATGAGTGGATCCATGGGTATATACACTCGGGGATATGATTGAGGCTGCGCACCTTTCAACAGTGCCTTGAACGCCGTCAGCTTCTCGTCGTCCGGGATCTTCTTGAACTCTGGTGCAGCGAAATTATATATCTACGTAACGCGCTCGTCGGTGTAGCACACACCTTTAGTGCGGTCCGCCAGTGCTTTCCGTCCAACAACGCTCTCCTTCTGGTTCTCCACAAGCTCGATACCCTGGGCGTCCAAGGTCTTCTGTAGTTCGGAGAGGTTGATGTCTGAGAATATTCAGCGAACCGACAACTCATTGACGCGTCGCAAACATACCCTTCCATGTTGCCAAAGCTCCAGAGAAGTTCTGTTCTGGTGCGGTCATAGCGGGGAGCTATGGAGCAGGGTTAAGCTTGCTTTATTGACCGAGATGCAGTCTACAGTAGATATATGTCCAGATTGTGTCAAGAGGCCTGCTCCAAGACAAGAACAGCGGGCAGGATGGGTTACACGTCGGGACGTTGACGAACGCGGCCCCGCGTTCGCGGCTATGACATCCTCTATGTGTGCATCAAGAATGGCAGTCGGATCCCACGATGTCGAAAGTCGCCCTCACGAGCGCTCGAGCGCGTCTGCTCACCGTTTCCGACAGCGAGCTCTGCCTGGCACGCGGACTCGGACGTCGCTGGGCTTCCTTCCTCCTCTCTGCGCTCTCGGCTTCGTTCTAGATGAACATTACCAGGCACGTTGCGGGGGGCGCTCTGCGCTTCCGCGCGTATGCCACCGCGTCGGCATACGTCCCACCAGCCTCGCTGGAAGGCCTCCAGCGAGCCCGCCCACCTCCCCCAAAGCCAAAACCCGAGTCGCCGACGTTCTATACTGGTCGCTCCAACTACTACGACCAGCTGCTCGCGCTCGAGAACGCCGCGAAGCACACCCGCGCTGCGCTGCAACAACTCGAGCTGCTTCCGCTGCCGCGTTTCGCTCAGGAAAACCTCCCGCCGCTCCAGCCGATGTGGAAGAACAAGATAGACCTCGGCGAGCTCATGGACGCGAGCCTCACCATGACGCGCTATCGTCGATTCGTCGCCCAACTGAACCAGCTGAACGAGTACCGTCGCCTCGCGGAGCTCGCCGGACACGCACAGCTGGCGGAGCGCATCCAGAATGTATTGGGAATGTTCGAGCGGGAGAACCAGGACGCCGTCCTCGCGGGAAGGAAAGCGAAGCCAGTGAAGTTCGACGAGTTCGGGCGGTCGTACACAATCGGGCGGAGGAAGGAGAGCACAGCGCGGGTGTGGGTTATTGCGGCGCAACCCTCACCAGAAGAGCAGGTGGCTGAAGCATCGACTTCCTCTCTGGAGGCGGATCCTTCTTCGTCAACGGCAGACTCAAGCACGTCGTTCCTTGACGCCCCTGCTGTTGGCATTCCCGGCTTTGAAGAGGGACCGTTGTCGGAGGCCCCAACTCCCCCCATCAAGGTCCCTATGACCAACATCCTAATCAACAACGCTCCTCTCGCAGAGTACTTGTGAGTTGGTTCACTCTCCGTCGCCCACGACGCATTTGTTCATATTGTCTCCACAGCCCCCATGTTTCGGACCGTGAACGCATTGTACGACCGTTCCGTGTCGCCGGCCTCCTCGGGGCATACAATGTGTTTGCCCTTGTCCGTGGTGGTGGCAGCACTGGCCAGAGCGGCGCAGTGACTCTGGGTATCGCCAAGGCTCTTGCGGCACACGCCCCTGACGTTGAGCCTCTGCTACGCAAAGGTCTGTTCCTTGTCAGCACCACAAGAATGTGGACCCGCAGTACTGACGTTGTGTCAATTGTAGCGAAACTGCTCAAACGCGATCCTCGTATGGTCGAGCGTAAGAAAACCGGTCGCGCCAAGGCCCGTAAGGCGGTACGTGCACTGTCCGAGTATCCTGTCATCCTGCTATCTAACCATGTCCCGTGCTCCAGTACACTTGGGTCAAGCGTTGATGGAGTGCCTGGGTTGGGTCTTATAGCTGTTGTGTTACAGTCGTATAATGTCGACGCATGTTGTCGTAATCCATGCTTTCCTGCTCTCCTCCGGCACGAGAGCCGAGAACCCTTTAGTTTGACTTGGCCCTTTTGTGAAACGCCACCGTCAGACTTGACTTCAACATGACATACCCGCAGGGCGCAGCGCATGTGTCAGGCACCCTCGCATTCGTCCTCGGTGCACACGGGCAAACGCTAGGGGACAACAATCATGTTCCATTCTAATTATATACAAATGTAAACGAAGGTATAGATACTGCCCGCCCGGAATCTGGAGGGATTGCGTCAGCGTACTGGTTGGTATATCGGGGTGAAGCCGAAAGGAAAAGTATAGTCTCGAAAGTTCAGCATTGCAGAAGTAGAAGTCATCAACTGGCATGAAGCCATTAGACTGTTGAGCTTGATAATGTGATAGGTAGTCATCATACGAGAAAGGCAGCAGAAATATCTGTGCGAGAAGAACTGAACAAAACCGACACTCACCCTCTAGCCACTGCGGCAACCCCTAGCAGCCATAGCAATCTGGCAGTTCCTGACACTGACTGGGACGTTATTGAGACTTGTGGCGGGTCAGAGACAAAAAAGAAATGGAGCGGAAGCGACGAGGAGGCCCTCGCCGTGGACGTCGGGAAGAAAAAGTGAGAGAGCCGCCCACGCACCGTCGAGCGCCCTGAAATTTGTTTCGGGAAAGTCATAGTTCCCACGATCCGGCATCGGCCGAGCCCAGTCAAATATGGCAGTCGTCGTAGAAAATGGCCCACAAACAAGATCCTCAGATCGCCGGCGGCGCCACTAGCGCAGCACGCAAATGCGGTTAGAGGATCACGATAAGAGACGGGTATGTCGATAGGATGTTTTGGAGACCTATACATCACCTCTTGCGACTGGAGTCCGTCGACTGCAGCATAAGCACATCAACCAGCTTTGAGAAGGTAACATTCGGACAACGCAGCGGCAGACGACTGCGGGCCCGGGGCCGTCCGTCCGGCCAGATCCAAGTTTGACATTGACATCATCATCACGTCTAACCAGTCGCAATTGCACGCCCACGGAGTTGGGAACCAGTTGCCTATCAACACAACACTATGCCCACAGCACCCAATCACTACTAGCACGCCGTGGTTGCTCTCCGCTCTCTACCCCTCATCCGCCTTCAGGCAGTTCGAGCTAGAAACGAGAAGCCTGATTGTGACGAAGAAGGCGGGGGACGTTGCCTCTGTCGCGACTTGGGGCAACTATCTCCACAAAGTCTCCTCCAGGAGGACGGCGGTTAGCGCGACCGCCGCTACTCCAAGTCTCACCTAGGCACAGGTTCGAAGACGCTGCGCGCACGCGCTTCAGCGAGGGCCTCGACTGCGACGAAGCCCCCCGATGCCCTCATTTACGACACTCGCTGCGAATAACGACGGCGACAACGGCGTGATGCACACGAGAGCCGCTGGGCCCGCAGGAGAAGCGGGCGCGCTTCCTTTCGCGACCCCCTTCTGCCCATCAATGCGATGCCCCGGCATGTGGACGAGAAGTCGCGCAACGAATGAACCCCCGAGGGCTTTTTCTCCACGGTCCGACCGAGAACTTACGACATGGGCGAGGGATCGGGGCCGAGCTCTTACCGCGCGCGCAGGCTGATCCCCCGCCGCCCCTCATCCCGTGCCCGTCCTAGGTGCTAACACCAAGTTGTACTAGAGCGCAGGCTACAGGCACGGATGGAGCTCGGAGCGCGGCCCCTCCTCACCCCCACAGGCAAAAAAAAAAAGGTTCGAAAAGAGCGTGGTTGTTCCCGCGCTAAGCGCGGAATATGGTGAGTACAGAACTACTACAAAAGCGCTAGCTCCTTCCTCCAACTGCCACTGCCAGCTGCAGGTCCGCCGCCGGCCGGAGCTGGAGGGGCCCAGCGATGGACACTGGACGCCCTAGTAAACCGACCAGATGCCGTGCCGGCGCACGAATGAATCAAGGTTCGAACAGCAGTCCGCAAGCGTCCGAGGCAAGAATAGGAATCTGTGCAGTACAACAATGGAGCTCGAACTAGTCGAATTAGTACATTACGAATGGGGCTGAATCTACGAGGAGAAGTGTGGGAGGGGGTGGCGGCGACTGGCGGGGAAAGGAGAGGGGAGAAAAGGGAGCATAATGATACCTCGTACACACACTAACATTCGAGGCGCGTCAGTGCCTGAATAACGCACGACACACACAGCGGCACGCCAAGCCCGGATGCGTGATGGGCCTGCTTAGTCGTGGCGATATGGCCGGACAAGCAGCGGCATCTGCGGGCCCGCGTCCGGTTCGCTGTTGCGCATGGGGCGGACGAGGAGAGTAGGGCTCTTCCCAATGTCCTCGACGGGAACGCCTGGCTCGAATTCGAATGCGCGCAGCAGGGAGAAGATGGTGACCTTCATCCTGCGATTTCAGGAACGGATTCGCAGGGTTAGCGTCCGACGTCAAGCAGTGTTGGCAGATGGCGGGGAACGCACTCGTTAAGCGAGAATCGGTAACCCAGGCAGGCGTGCGGGCCGTTGAGGAACGTCAAGTTGTTTGCCCACAGTCCTGGAATTCCGAGGACGGTTTCTGGAAGATTATCCCAGCGCTCCGGCCTGTGGTTTGCGTGACGTCAATGAATTGAGTCAGAGGATAAGCTGGTCCGTAACCCACCGGAACTCGAAGGCGTCTTCTCCCCACAGGGTCCGGTCCCGGTTGATGCCTAGCACCGGTATAACAAAGGGAGTGCCCTTGGACACTCTGCGCCACCGGAGGTCAGCACACCTCGACGCAAACAAACAAGGCTACGTACGAGATGCGGTCGCGAGTCTGTCCCTTTATGGTCACAGGCTCGCCCAAGGGTATTACATCGTCCTCCACGGCGACGCGGAGTGACGACGGGATAGCAGGATAGAGTCGAATAATTTCCCGGATAACGCACTCGAGATAGTGTAGAGAGGATAGTTGTTCGATGGTGGGATGTTCGTCCGGGATGCTGAGAACTTCGTGTCTGAGCTTTTCCTGAACTTCGGGATTACGGGCGAGCTCGAAAAAGAGCCAGGCTGTGGTAATAGCGGTTGTCTCGTGGCCAGCGACCAAGAATCTATCCACCGTTAATTAAAGTAACCCGCTTGCAAGAACCTAGAGACTTACGTTGTGCATTCTGTAATGAGGAAGCAGGCGTCGAAGGTCAGACAACGGCAGGGATGATGTAACGAGAGTCGTACCATCGATAATTTCCTCGTCCGATAGGCGTTGACCTTCAGGCAGCAGGTTGCCCAAATTGGCCTCCACCAACAATGTGAGGAAATCGCCCCCCTTCCTTCGAGAGAATTTCTCAACGCCACCCATGCTCTCCAGCTCTCTCCTCTTCTCCTCAATCAGGTTCTTCGCGAAACGGGCCATGAGCTTACGCGCATTGGCGAACCGTCGTGATTGTTCTTCGGGCTATGACAGCATGCCGGCAACCGGTCAGGTTTCATCCCGGACCCAGCGTGTGACCAGAAGACGACTTACGAAGATGCGAAGAATGGGGAAGAAGAAACGAAGCATAGGGAAAATGGACATGCGGGACACCGACTGCGAGACGAGTCGGAACGCGTCGCAGAGCTCGTTTGACTTCTCCTCCACATTAAGTGTTCCTAAGCTATACGAGAACGCTGGCGGGGTAAAACGCAGTTAGACGGAGGTAGAACGCTGCCTATACACGCATGTACATACCGGCTTCTCCGATCACGTCGAGCGACATCCTATGCGCCCAGGCATAGAAGTCGACTGAGGCCGCGCCAGCGTTCCTGGTCACCTCAAGTGACAGGATGTCGCGTAACTGGTCACCGGTCATGGGTGGACGTCGGTAAGCGGTGGGGCGCGCGCGCTGGAGTAACGATCACGCACCTGTGATGCCTTGTTGAAGAACACGTCGGTGAACTCGCGAATCTGCATGGGGCCGAACGCGGGATTCTGGGCAGGCGCGGAGGTGAAAGGGGGCCAGCGCGAGTGAGCCTCATGCACCGCGGCGTCCAGTTACTGAATATGCGAGACGTACCACGACCCTCTTCTATTGAGCCGGACGGGGTATGGGCTGCTTAGTCACGGTTACGGCAAAACTAGACAGGATAAGACTAACGTGCCGCCGATGCTGCTCTCCTACGCGCGCAAACCACAGTAAGACTACTATGGAGACGTTAAGAATGGAAAGCTGTGCACTCACCCTCACACAATAAGACCCCTTTGACCGCGCGCCCTCAACATTGATAATTGAGATGACATCACCGGTGGATGGGACGCACCTTTGCCCAGCATCTCGGTGATGACCGTCCGGACGCGTTGGGGCTTCTGCCAGACATCTACGTGGGAGAGGACATGCGCGAGGGCCTTTGTGTCCATGCTGAAGAAGCAGAGGTCGGAGAGGACCCTGTACTGGAGGGTGCGGCCGTATGTGCGGACCCAGTCCTCATGCAGCTCCGTCGGGTCGGCCGTCCAGAAGTTCCATGCCCAGCCGAGGAGGAAGGAGGGGCTGGGGGGGCCGGGTAGGATGTGGAGTAGGTTGTAGTGCACGCGGGCGTAGACTCGCCCGAGCCTCCAGAGGACGAGGGCGAGGACGGCGGCGACCAGGGGGAGGGGGAGGAAGAGAGGCATCAGAGAAGGAAGGGAGGGGAGAGCAGATCGTCGCGTGTGGGAGGGTGTATGTAATGGACCGGCAACTTTAAGTATCAGCGTCTGGAGCCAGGGGCCTCAGTCGTCCGGGGGGGCCGGGCAGACGCCCCGTCTTTGCTTCTTTTCATGAGACAGCTGGCCGCGCGGGGGCTGCCAGGCGTTCCATCGGAGCGCCCAGCGCTGGCCCGTCTCACCCCCAGACGGGCACGATGGCATGGCAGGCCCCATCCAGTGGCATTGGTAATGCCTCCATCATTCATCGCGCCAGGCATCTCCCGCGCAGGTCGCTATCAAGGAACAGCCGCCACAGCCATCGTCGCGTCCCCGGCCCATGCTGCGCCTCGACTCCCTTTGATCTCCTCTCTCGCCGGTCCCACGCCTCCCGACCCCACAATCCACAGACAGGACGGGTGCCGCTCGTGCGCGCGACCCTGCAGCGCACGACCCTACGATCCGTGTCAGCCATCTGATGCAAGAGAAGGGGGTAATCAATTCAGAGTTCAAGCACAGTCTCGTGAGTGACGGAATCGCAGTAAGAGCAAAGGTAATAAGGTACACAAACAATAAAGATCCGCGACAACAACACCGAACTAGAACCGCCGACTCGGCGGGCCCGCACCCACGCGCCGGGGCGGTCATTGGAAATACAGCTGCTGCACCTCCCCCTGAGAGAATGCGATGTTGCACGCAGGGCACTTGCGTTGCCGCGTAGCTATCCGCGCCTCCACGCATGACTTGCAGAACGCTGTCGCGGACCATACATTCGTTAGCGTGCCGCCCGCTTCTAGACTAGAGCAACCTAAACTCACTATGCAGGCACTTCGTGATCACGGTGTTGCGCATGTTCATGCGGCACGTGGAGCACTTGAGCAGACTCTGCGAACCCAGCGATTTCAAATTTAGCTCCATAACAAAATCACGAAGCCCTTCTGACACCTTTGTCACTCACCATGCACTTATCGATCTCGTTCTGCAGCTCCGCCTCCCGAGCGTTCGCTCCGGACGCACCGGACAGTGCCTTGAGCTTGGTCGCCTGCTTCTCTGCGTCCTTCTTGGACTTGAGAAGGCCCTCCTCCAGTTTGCGCAGCTCAGCGCGCTTCTTCTCAATATCCTGGGTGTGCTCGTGGAACGCCGCACGGATCTGCGTTGGGCGATGATGGTTTGATGGCGCATCGTCCACAAACCAGGTTAGCGTCGAATGCTGTGCACATACCCCCGACTCACCTCTTCAGCGGCTTTCCGTTCGCCCTGGGCACGCTGCCGCCATTCGGAGGTCTCACCCTCGACCACGATACATCTGTCCTTCTGCGCGTCCGCAACCTTCTTCCAGAGCGCAAGCTCCTTCTCGAGGCTCATCTGCACGCAAACGTGTCAGAGAGATGTGGCGCGTGTAACCATGCGAACATGACAGCTCACCACACGGCCTCCGAGGTTCTTCTCGCTCTCCGTAAGCTTCTCTATGGCCTTTGCTGCCTTCTCGAGGTTCAAGGAGAGCTTTTTGCGCTCAGTCTCCGTCGCCTCCTTGTCGCGCATGCACTGGTAGAACTTATTCTCCGATTTAGCTCGCTGCGGCACCAGAACAGAAGGGGGGCATCAGCGCGTCAGAACGTAAGCGGGGACTGATCATCAATTTAATTATCTGACCTCAGTGTTCAGTTTCGACACCCGTTCCTCCATCGCGGCCAAGTCGAGGACCTTGCTCTTCACCTGACGATCGAGCGCTTCCCACGCGGATGAAAGCTTGTCCAGCTCGTCGTACAGCGCAGATTCGGTCTACACGGCACGGTCAGAGAAACGTCATACATCAATGCAGAGATCGTTGTCACCTGTTCGCGGTTCCGGTCCTGCAGATGCAGCCTATCAAGCTCGTCCTGCTTGTGCTGGAGCTGCTCGGAGAGCTGGGCCGTCTCAGGGGACATCGATGAAGCATCACCGTATACAGCTTGGTACCTCTCCAGTTGCTTCTGGACCTGGGCTAGCTGCCTCCTGACCTCCGCTTCGGCCTTGGCCGCATCTGCCCGCCCAGCCAAAGTCTTCTCAAGCGCCGCTGCCTGCTCCTCCACAGTACTGGTGAGAAAAAGATCGGCGATCAGCCACGACGTTCGTGAATGAAGCACGTAACAGGAATATACACACGCCAGTCGTCGCTTCAGCTCATCGACATATGAAGGACTGTCAGAGGTGCTCTGCCACAGGAACGCCATGAGGTCCGCATCACCACTGTTGGCAGCCAGGCGCGTTTTCAGACGCTTCGTCTCCGATTCCAAGACGGTAATCCGTTCCTGTGACGTGACGTTAATATACGGCCCGCCGGATGAGCCTCCGAACTCACAGCTCGCGTCTCGGCTAGCGCTTTGAATTCTTGTGCAGACGTCAGCTTGTTCTGGTCGCGCGCCTTGCGTTCGTTAATCTCGGCCTGATATTGGTCTCGCTGCTCGCGCAAGCGTGCGGTTTCAACGTCTCGCTTGTTGAGCATGAGCTTGAACTCGGCAATGGCAGCGTCATTTGCAAACTGTCTGGGGTCGTGAGATGCTGTGAAGCCCCCAAATGTATTCCTCTTACCCTCAGACCGTTCTCAAATTCCGCACGTGATGATGTTAGGAGATCGAGTTGATCCCTCAACTTATGAACCTCGACTTGCGCCTCCGATGCAGTGTGCTCGAGCCTAGAGGCGTGCTCCACAAGGGCTTTGTAGTAGGTCGACTCGGTAACGAGCTCTTCTGATGGGGCTTTGAGCTACGGCATGTTGAGCACCATTCGCGTGAAGGAAGCCGTGAGCGTCATACCTCATTTTGTAGGTTCTGAAGTTGTTCTTGAAGATCCGTATTCTCCCGCGACAGCTCTTCGATCTTGGTTTCACGGTGATTTGCGAGATCTCGCCATTCGTCGGAGTCCAATGATTGTGCGCCGTTGACTGGGGGAGGCTGATGGTCGGTCAGTTAAAACCAACCATGACTGCTTATGAATGATTAGGCAGGACTCACCGCCGGCGAAGACCCGTTCTCCACGGGAGTACTCTCGGTATGTTCCGGCTTCGTAGTAACGTTGCTGGAAGAGAGAGACTTGCTCTGGATGCGGTCTGCATGCTTCTCTGCGGAAAGCAACTGTTCGTGAAGTTGTTCCCTCTGCGCTTCTGAATCACGAAGGCGAGTTCGTAAAAGAGACAGTTCTGATCGGAGGGCAGAGCGCTGCAAGAATAATTAAATAAGTGACCGCACGTCGGACGGATGTGGTAACGAAAGTTGGGTGGAGATACGTAGAGAGAGACCGCGCGGGATGAACAGCAATTCGATACGCTTGTGAAAATCCATGGCGGCTCCATATCCCTACGGGTCTGCATGTAGAATGCTCCCACCCAATTCGGCAGAACCCGTCGAACAATAAAGCACGTACCTCGGTCTCTGATTCTTGACGTTGTTTTCTCATAACATCATTTGAAAGTCCCGCGCTACTCTGGGTTGATAGATTAACAAACGCTTGGACCACATCCGACGTGGTTTGCATTTTGTCGCGAACAGCTTCAACATACTCAGGGTCTGCTTCGGACGAAAGGTGTAAAGTAAGGTCATAAATGCCTGTGTAGCAGAGTATATTAGTACGCCGCTCCGTGCACAGGACCGGAGAACGACTCGCCTTCTGACTCTGCATCGAGTGAAGGGAGGTCCTCCGGCTTCACAAGGGTGCGAATGGTACCGAGCAACTGCGCACGGCATGAGGGCGGGCGGGAGTCTGGTGCGTGTCACTAGACACTTACCTGAGCCCAACACGCCTCCAGCGCGGCCAACCCCGCCTGACACGTATTGAGCCGTCGCTCGAGCTCGATAGCTCGTGTCTGGCTCCTCTCCGCCTCGCGCGAGTAATGCCTCATGCGCCTGAATATGGCTTCTTTGCGGAATAGCTGGGTACAAGTACGTGAATCTTATGTGCATTCGCTCTGTGTGAAGATCAGTCATACCTCTAGGTTGTCGCCGTCCCTGGGTTCGTCAGCATGGGGAGTAGAAGTACCGTTGACATGACTAGGTGAGGCGGCATGCTCGTCCGAGACCGCTCGCTTCTTAGCTCGTGAATGCTCTCCGTCGTCTGCATGCGGTCGTTTCTTGGACTCCATGGCTCGGTAGAAAGTGCACAACAAGAGGGAGCGAGACTGGCCACAGTGAGCCCGAGGTGGAGGTCGACGACGAAAGGACGCCGGTTAATTTCGAACTCCGCAAACAGTGAGAGTTGGCCTTCTAAGCGCGCTAGACGCCGGCGGCTTGTCTTCAGACACCACAAGTTACAACTCCCCACAGCTTCCCTTGTTCCTTGCTTTACGCACCCGCCCATGCAACGGTCGCCAATTTTCTGCGGGGCTCCCGCATCGACCACATACTTTATGTTTATGCTCCTCGATCTTCACCACGCCGTAGAAGCTTGCCTGACCCCCTCCCGACCAAACCGATGAGTAAATCATAGGATCCCCTCGACCTCGCTCCTGTTGACTGCACAGGTAGTCAAATCAAATGCGTAGATTGCATGCTGCGTACGCGTTTGCATAAATCTTCAAAATTTGATGCGTCGGGGTATGAGTGAACGTTGCTCGTGAACTCTCCCACAGTGTCCCTTGAATTAGCGTCGAACGCAACTTCAAGAGCATCCGACGTGTACTGGCTCCCTTGGTCAACGTACAATTTGTTGTGCCCGATTCTATACGGGGGGGGCTGGGGATGGGATCCTAAGTTGCTCAGGCCGATTCGCGCCTTCCCACCCTCACCCACTTGTACGTCCCGATGGTATATCTAATGCTCTTGCGATCCTTCGAGGCAACCTGTTACTTATGCCTACACCACAGGTTCGCTTACACCGATATACAATTAAGAGCAAATGCATATTAAGTTCACAGCATGAAAGAATATAGACTAGGCGTCCAGCTGTAGGACGGGTCAAGAAGTACCTCTGGTCACCGTTAACATGCTGCTACACTCCTTGTCTCATTGCCTCGAGTCCTTCTTTGATATATTGTCCCCGTCAATAACCCTCAAGATATCTTCTATCCCGATCTCTAACTCGTTTTCAGTAAGGCCATGTCGGCTGCCATTCGATGACCTAATGCGTGGAAGGAGGTCTGAGGCTATTGTACCTCACCTCGTTTCCACCAGATCACCCTCCAAGGGAGCCCCTCCCGGGGTGGAGTCCAACTCAAAGAGCTCCAGAGATGCTCAGTGGAAGCCCGGATTGGTCTGTAAGTTGTAGCGTGGTAATATGACACCTTGCGCCGCTTGTGTCATATCCCGCCTACAAGCAAGGTGACGCGGTCTCGCATTATTATCGTATGGATTGGAAGCACGCTGTCTAATCTCGAAGTGTTGTAGTTGCTCCCAAAGGACTATCATCGGCTGTTCTCTATGGGTCTTAACGTCAATGGCTTTGGTAAGAGGAAATTTAAAGCTGCCACTCGACTTTCTGAGCACTCACACTACCACCAAAAGCGATGAGGCCATTGACATGGTGGAACGCTCTATTAAAAACTAAAGAAGCGAGGCTAGCGCACACCGTCACTTCCTAGTTTTGGACATTAGAAGTCCATTACACCGGAGAAGCACAATGATAAGGGAGGTTTCACCATGTGGCACGGCGAATATTTGCAACAGGGTGTAAAGGGTAGGTGCTGCACGCAGTTGGGGTCTATGTAAGTGGTCTCTATTGCGCGTCAAGCATGGTTCCCTCTTATCAGCTATAGATTCCAGCGTCCAACATTCACCCTTACGAAATCGCCGACGCCCCACACCTTTCCTTCCAAGCACATAATGCAGGCCCCAATAAACGCCAAGGGCCGCCTCTATTTCCGCACAAAGACGGGCATCGTGGAAGGTGCACCAGCGATACGCCCGCATTGTCGATTCCCACTCCTCGGCGTCTTGCTAGAAGAGTGTTCGAGCGGTCAAACACCGGTCATAGAGCGCCGATACGTGCTGACGTGGTACGCTTGTTTGAGTTGTGTCGGCCTGATGGGAGCTAATAATTCCCAAACGGATCTTCCTAGACTTTATATGGCTGAGTTCTGTCGCCAGGCCTGCGCGTGCAATACGAGAACCTATGTCCGATTGAGCCCGTAGTCGGCTTCGGTGGAGTCATGGCTGGTCATGGGGGCCAATCTGCTAGGGTCAGTGTTCTTCCATCAAGGGCCCGCACATTCACGCCGGCTATAACTGATAGCAGTGTCCCCGCCAGGAGAATCGCAGCCATGTTCGAGCCCACCATTTTCGACGTGACGGTGGTCGTCGCCGCCCTCGGCCTCACGCTTGTTTTCCTCCGTCCGTCTACCCGCCGACACGGTCGATTGCCCCCGGGTCCGAAACCTGGCTGGCTTCTGGGGAATCTATTGGACATTCCTAAAGAACGCCCGTGGATGGTCTATCGTGATTGGTCTCAGAAATATGGTGAGCTGCTGGCATGCTGAGGCTACCAATGTCAGAATAAAGACAAACTAAATTGATGCGTGGGCAGGCGATATCATTGGACTTCAACTTCCTGGTAACCAGGCCATGGTCGTCTTGAACTCTCCCAAAGCGGCATTCGATTTGTTAGACAAGAGGTCCAGCATATACTCTGATCGGCCGAAATCCCTCGTCGTCGAGCTGTACGTTACGCTGAACTCTCTGGATTCTGAGTTTGCACTTACCATCTACGCGGATGCTATAGGATTGGGTGGAGCTGGAACACCCCACTGCTGCCGTACAATGACGAGTGGAGGCGCACGCGCCGCGCGTCAATGCAACACTTCACGCCGAAAGCGATGCCGAAACACCTGCCAGTGTTGCTCCAAGAGTCGCAGCGATTCTTGCGTCTACTACATGCTGAGCCAGATCGGCTTCGTGAGCTGCTGCAGTTGTGAGTAGGCACTAATGTATGTGCATTGCGTACACCCTCTGATCAGCTACGGCGCGAACCAGTTCTTTCGCAGCGTTGACCCTGAAATGCATGTACGGAATTGAGGTCACGCCTAACGATAACCATTACGTTCCTCTGCTCCACAGCGCTCTAGAAGGACCCACTCAAGCTCTTATGGCAGGCAGCTTTCTAGTTGAGAGCATTCCAATCCTCCGGTACGTCCCGGCATGGATTCCCGGTGCCGGGTTCCAGAAGAAGTTTGCCAAGTGGAGAAAGCTCGCCCAAGATGTACGCGAAGTGCCCTTCGCCGAGGCGAAGCAGCTGTGGGTGAGTTCTATATGGCACGATAACCAACTCCGCGAACGTCGCTGAGTTATCGCTCTGCTCTTCGACTAGGTTAGCGGGCAAGGTTATCACTCCGCGTCCCATGAGATGCTGGAGCAGATATCCCAAGCTGGGCTCTCGCCTACTCAGGTCGTCGACGAGGAACGGGTAGCAAAAGTCGGCGCTGCCAATGTCTATGCGGGTGTGTCGCCATCCTTATAGTCGTGTACCGTATAGGAACTTATGTCAGGGATCTTGTACAGCGGGGTCTGATACCGTAGGCGAACAGATCGATTCGCCGAGATGATTGCCATTAATCACCTTTTCTAGACATTCTCTACCATGTTGTCGTTCTTCATGGCCATGGCCTTGCACCCTGAGGTGCAAGTAAAGGCGCAAGCTGAACTCGACGCCGTCGTAGGCCCCGATAGGTTCCCTGATTACAGCGACAGGGTTGCTTTGCCTTATATCAATGCTATCGTCAAAGAGGCGTACCGGTGGCAAAACGTCACTCCCCTCGGCGTGGTCCACAGAAGCATGGAAGACGACGAGTACGAGGGGTATTTCATACCTCAAGGCACGCTTATCTTTGCAAATGCCTGGTGAGTAACCCGATCGCTATGATGTCAAGAATACCACTCGTCTCAACAACAAACTAGGGCGATGATGCATGATCCACAAACGTATCCTGACCCTGAGAGATTTGACCCTGAACGCTATCTGAAGGATGGTGCGCTCAACCCAGAAGCCCCCGATCCCGCAGACATAGTGTTTGGCTTCGGTCGTAGGTAAGAAGGGTTTTCATTCACTGTTTGGAAGCGCATTAACAGGAATATTGTAGAGTGTGTCTCGGGAAAAACCTGGCAGATAGCTCTATTTTCATCAATATCGCCTCTATTCTCCACGTTTTCCGCATCACACCCCCAGTCGACGCCAATGGACAGCCGGAGAAGGTGGAGGTTAAGATGACAACAGGATTTCTCTCGTCAGACAACCTTTCAAGCACGTTCTCCATGAATGCTAACTTGTGCCATAGATATCCATACGGTTTCAAGTGCACGATCAAGCCCCGCTCCCCTACTGCAGAGGCCTTACTGGCGGAGTAATTCGATGATGATCATGGAAATTACCAGAGTCTCGAGACTACTCTGTACATCATTTCCCTTGTGTTATATAAATATCCGTTCACTCTGCACACTGTAAAGCTACCCTTGTATGTAACGTCCCGCACCAATGGATGCTACTCAGCGTTTTGTCTAACAATCCTGAGGCCAGACGTGCCTGCTTGTGTGGACGCTATCACGTGACCGCTCCTCTCCATGCCTCCGACGCGTCCCTAGCGTTGGTCTTTGTACCATCTCGCCATCACCCCTGCCAGAGCCGCCCGATAAACCTCAAAAGACCATACCATGGACTCTTTCGACCTCTCCAATCTCGATATGCCCGCGAGTGGCTCACGCCTGCTCTCTGAGCCGACGCCCAACATCAGCGCGGCAAGCTCGACCGCGTCCCTCACCGGCCCCGGCGGCGCCGACCTCTCCCTCTCCGAGCTCTCGCTGTCCAACCAGGCGCAGGCCAAGGCCATGCGCGAGCGCCCTTTCAGCCTCCTCGCGCGTCCGCCGTCCCCAGAGGAAGAGAGCGCGGTAGCGGACGAGGAGGAGGAGGGCGCGGGCGGGATGGACGCCACCATGACGCAGGAGGAGCAGGAGAGGGTGCGCCGCGCCGCGGCGAAGGCGCGCGAGGAGCGGCTGCGGCACGACCTGTTCGTCCTGAAGAAGCTGAACGCTGCGTTTGATGTGTACAAGGAGGCGTTGAGGGCGACGAAGTCGAGCACGGAAGTGAGTGCGTTCCCTGGGCGCGTTGAGCAAGTTCTCTGAAATGCGGCCCGCTCCCCGTTGCAGAGGATATCGGAGCGGTTGGAGCACACCAACGCGCTGCTCGATAAATATGTCCGCATATTGTCGGGATCGGAGAAGGTCACCAAGCTTATACTCGACGAAGAGTGGCATGGTGCCGACGCCGTATGTCATTATGCTAAAGTTATCGCGGCATCAAACTGACGCGCATTATGCAGGACGAGGAACAGCTCGAACGCGAAGAGGCCGAGGCACACGAGCGCGCGCGTCGCGAGGAGGAGGAACGTCGCCTTGCGCTGCAGCGGGAGCAGGAACGGCTCGAGAGAGAGCGGCGCGAGCGCGAAGAACGCGAGCTGCGCGAGCAACAGGAGCGGGAGAAGGCGGAGGCTGCGAAGAGTGCTGGCCGGGGCAGCGGCGTCAGAGGTGTACGCGGAACTCGTGCTTCTATGCGTGCATCGGCGAGTGCTGCTCGCGGAGTTCCTCGAGGCCGTGGTGAGTACACGTCTTGTTGTGCGGAGCCGTCGGGATCGCTGAGTCCTTTTGTCAGGAATACCGACCTCGACAGCACGCGGTGGGTCTGTCCCCGCCAGCGGGATCCCGGCTGCAAGACGGGGCTCGGGTGTGCCCGTACGAGGAAGCACGACCGGGAGAGGTGGCATCCCCCGACGCACTTGATCCAACGCCGGCCCTCACGGCTTTTGTTCGTGTGCGAGTACAGAAGGCCTTCCACTTCGACGGCGTTCATATGCCGACGAATGCGTTCGCTCGGTGGTCGCCAATACCAAGAACGCCGTCAATAGGGGCTTGCCGAGTACCTTCACGCCAACGCAGGCTCTAGGCCAGCTCAACAGGGCTACGCGGAAGAACGCCCAGCGGGTCCGATTCCGTGAAGCAATCCTGGACTTCGGGACGGGACCGCCCAACAGGACCCGGAGAGGCCCACGCATACCTAGATGGATGGAAGCGGGAAAGCGCTGGATGCCCCTGGCCCAGGTCGGTAGCACTCGCACAGGCCTCATGGTATTGGACTGTCGCACAGATCTCGGACGGCCGGTAGGCTATTCGCATTAGTTTGGATGTATGGGGTATGCTGTACATCTGGTTTATACACTCCACGTGTGCTAACTCTCCAGATGGCCGATCGCCTGCCTCCTGCATGCTGTGTCCAGTCGGGACTCGGAATGGCTCCTAGTATACGGCAGACCAAATGTCTTTTTGTGAGCCTGTTGGGGATTGAACGGCGTGACGGCAGCCTGCTCCCTTGACATGAGGATAGTTCTCGGTTCCGGTTACGGCGCCGGCCACGTCCAAAGTTAAACCCCAGGGGGCACACAGATTTCCTGTGAACGTGTGCTTCGACAACGTGCACAGCAAGGGAACAATCTAACCGGTGTGATCATATCAACGCCAAACCCCGCATATTCGGGTTCAATATATGTAAAGACGACATACAAGTACAGGTGGTCCTAGTAAGCGGCACTAAAGGAGAGGATGGTATACATTATACAGTCTGCAGCGGGAACAAAAGAAACGTGTCCGATCATGGAGGAGAAAGGAAGGTGTAAAGTCGTAAGACAGGTATAAGGATATCTCGGTGCCGGTATGCGCTTAGCACATGCCCTCGTCAATCATGACCCCACAGCGCCTGCAGTACACCTTGCGGTCGAGCAGGCACAAGCCGATGCCTAGAGGGAACCAGAGGACCGCAGCAAGGATACCTGTAACGGGCGGGGTCAAACAGGTGAGTCATCCCGCATGTCCCGGCCGCTGACAAGAAAAGAATCACTCACCCAGGAAGCCGAACTTTGACGCGTGTACGTGGCCCCCTTCCTGGAGGCAGATCATCTGAGGATGGTCGGGGGGCAGGAGGGACACGACACGCTCGCCGGTCGCGGGGTTTATGTAGTTGAACACGACCGTCGCGTCGGGACCCTGAGGCATCGACGGGCCCGCGTTCTGGTACGAGGCGGGGTGGGGTAGGGAGGGGGGAACTTTCACGTCCTGACCCTTCGCGGCGCTCTCTGCAACGAAGCGATCGTGTGCTAGAGGGACGAGCAAGAAGCGTTAGCACCGGAGAAGGTGGAAGAAAGGATGGAGAACGCACGACTGTCTGAGCTGACTGCTGCATCGTACGAAGGAGGTGCCTGCTGTGGCATGCCGTGCTCCTCGAGGTCGTTATCTTTGGTCTGTAGCACCCCTGTCAGCTTCGGGAACACGCAGGGAAGAGATGCAAACGGTACGGACCATGGATGAGTATGAAGCTGTGGGGTCGACGATCATCTTGGGGGCGGGGCTTTTGTAGGATGGAGGGCGGTGGAGAGACGGGGCCAAACAAGTATCGTCAGGGGGTTTTGTAACGCCTGCGGTGCGCGGTCCCAGCTCCGAGTGCGCTGCGGGGAGGACGTGGAACCACAGAGAACACCCGAGTCCGTCCAAGTCCGGCACTTAGCAGGCTGCGCCCGACTGCGCCTGTCCGAGGCGGTGTCCCCGCATGGCTCAGCCCGTGCCTCGAAGGAGCGTTCCACATGCTATAAGCGGCCTCCTGAGCCCCCGAGCGTGACGGCACGTGCGCGCCGGGAGCGTGACCCCGCCGCGTCGGGAGGGCGGGTCACGGATCCAGATCACCCCGGAGCGTATCTGATCGCGCGATCGGGGAGATCTGCTCGAGCTCGACGATTTTTCTTTTTGCGTTTTTCAGTTCGGTCGCCGGCGCCTCTTCTGTCCTCATATCTGTATTCTCGCTCCTCGGTCCGTGTCCTGCACCTCTTTCTTCCCCTTCCCCTCTGTCAGTGCTTGTACTACCCCGCTCGGCCTTTGCTGCTGTCTTATTAGAACACGCCTTCACGACCCCAACTCAAGTGTAGCATATACATCCCCCGCAATGGCGAGCGCGGGCCCCTCCACCTCCGGCGCCGAGCCGATGCAGCAGGATCAGGTCTCTGCCGACAACATGACCTCGAGAGACTAGTTCGTCCGCGTCCCTTCTTCCTCTCTTCTTCCCGGAACCCTTGCTGACGCGTTCTCATTGGCGGATTAGCTATGCCGATTCGTACGCGCACTTCGGTGAGTGCCCTGCGTCTCTTCTCTCATTCTTTCGACGGAGGAACCCACTGATCCGAACCTACGCGGTGGCGGCGTGCAGGTATCCACGAAGAGATGCTCAAGGACTCCGTCCGAACCGGCTCGTATCGCAATGCGATCGTTAACAACCCCCACCTGTTTAAGGACAAGGTGGTCCTCGACGTTGGATGCGGCACGGGTATCCTGAGTATGTTCGCGGCCAAGGCTGGCGCAAAACACGTCGTCGGAGTGCGTTGTTCCTCGGCTTATACATATGAGCAAAAACTGACTACTTTCTATCCGATGTGTATTCAGGTTGATATGTCGAACATCATCGACCAGGCCATCAAAATCGTCGAAGCGAATGGCTTCAAAGACAGTGCGTATGTTTCTACTGTAGTGTGCGCCTGGAGTTCCAAGCCCGTTTGGAGCACTCTCAGAATGAGATTCGCTTAAAATGCGGGAGGGGTCGATGGTGCGACAGCCAAGGACAGTCCGCGAGCGGCAGAATCGTGATTTTGGCCCTCGAGCGCTATTCCCCAACCCAACTATGCACTTCAACGGGCCTTGCAACATCGGCTCTCTCGAGCGTGGCTGATTCATGTTTCAACAGAGATCACCCTCGTCAAGGGCAAGCTCGAAGAGGTTGCGCTGCCCTTCGAACAATTCGATATCATCATCTCCGAGTGGATGGGCTACTTCCTCCTTTACGAGTCTATGCTCGACACCGTCCTCCTCGCCCGCGACAAGTACTTGAAGCCTGATGGCCTCATCTTCCCTGACGTCGCCACACTGTACCTCGCCGCGATTGAGGACTCCGAATACAAAGAGGAGAAAATCAATTGTATGTGCTTCCCTTCAGTGACGACACCTTCGCTGCCGCTCATTGTCCGCCCGGACAGTCTGGGACAACGTGTATGGGTTCGACTACTCGTGCATCAAAGAAATCGCGCTTCGCGAACCTCTTGTCGACACAGTCGAGTTGAAGGCTGTAGTTTCTGACCCTTGCCTCATCAAGGTGCGTACCCTGACTATATGTATCTATGCACGCGACTCAACGAGTCCACAGCACATAGACCTGAGGACAGTCAAGAAGGAGGACCTCTCATTCACCGCTCCTTTCACGCTGAAGGCGACGAGGAATGATTGTATGTATCTCCGCGACGAAGCCCGCGTAGACTCGCGCTAACGTCTCCATCTCCGCGCGCCGCCGCGAATGCTCGGTTACAAACAGACGTACACGCGTTCCTGGCGTGGTTCGATATTCTCTTCGATTGCACGCACACGAAGGTTAAATTCTCGACCGGCCCACACGCCAAGTATACGCACTGGAAGTAAGTTGCCGTGAGCCTGACGTGTTTACGATATCGTCTTCAGGGGTGGGCACGAAACTAAGCGCACACTCCGCGAACAGGCAGACCGTCTTCTACACACCCACGACGCTGACCGTCTCCGCGGGCGACGAGATCACGGGCCGCCTGTCGTGTGCACCCAACGCACGGAACAACCGCGACCTAGACATCACCGTGACCTATGAGGCGCCTGGGGACGAGGAGGTGGAGATCCAGTACAAGATGTGCGTCGCTCTTTCCGCCCTTACCCTCTCCCATTCACATCTGGCGGTCTTGCTGCGGGGGTGGCCGACGTGGACGTACGCTGACCGTTTGTCAGGTCGTAATCTGATTTGGGACCTCTTCGCTGCCGCCGCGCTCGTCCTGTTGCCTGAACCTGCGCCGGCGCTCGGACGGTCGATATGTCTTGTGTATTGTGCGCGCCCGGTGGCACGCGTCTCGTGTGTGGGTGTGCGCGCGCGTGCGATCATCGATGTGCTCGCGTGCCGCGGCCGTGCGTTGGGATCGGGTCTTGCAGGTACTGAGCGCGGGGGAGTCGGGCGAGGCGCACGGCGGGGCTGGCATCGTCATCATCATCGGAGCGGCGGCGAAGGGGATCAAGGGGCGAGGGCGGTGGACTATAAGGTGGTGGGCGAGGCTCCGAGATGATGGCCGGGATGAAGGAGTATTGTGTCGGCGTCCGTGGTGAGGACGCATAATCTGGTACACGAAGGTGTTGTTGTAGGCTGCAGAGCAAGACAAAGCGTGATTTCGGGCACATGGACGCGTGATAAGTGGGAGAAGACGAGGGGGCCGTGGGGAGCTGCGGCCGCGGGAGAATGGGGGGGCGTGGCGTTGGGTGAGGCCGGTTCGGGCTTGTGAGGGGGGAGAGGAGGGAATCTGGATCAGGCGATGGGGAAGACGAGAGGGTTCTCTGATCGTGCCGGCGGCATTGGAGCGGTCCCCGTCGGGCGTTGACGGCGTCTGGGCTGTTGTGCGTCCCCCGTGCCGCCGTGCGCCTCTCGTGCGTTCTCCCAGCGTTCTCCCAGAACGGGCCCGCGTCTGCCCGCGTCTCTACCCCAATCCGCGATCCTGTCTGCTTCCCTGCACGCCTCCGGACGCATATAGCCTCTGCCCGTGCTCCCGCTCCTCCTTGCCTCTTCCTCTTTCCTACCAGACTCCATCCAACGTCCCCTTCCTCTCCCCACGGCGCACCTGCCGCCTGACGACCGTCGAGCCCTTCCCACCCCCCCGCTCCGCCATGAACTCTCGCACTTTCTCCTTCAGGCCGCTGGCAGACGTCCCGCCCACCCTCGACCGTCTCCCGGCGGAGATCCTCCTCGAAGTCGCCAACTACCTCACCTCGCGCGCCGACGTGCTGCAGCTGAGCCAAGTGGTGCGATTCTCGTCCTTTTGTCCCGGTCGTGCGACCGCGCCTTCTCCCCGTCAACCTGACGCATCGCCTTCTTTTTTCGTGCCGCCCGTTGCCCGTCAATACGTGTACCCCGAATACAGTCCTCCTCCGTATACGCCAAGGTCGTCCCCGCGCTCTACGCCAACGTCGAGCTGCACGGCCCGGAGCAGTGCGAGCGCACGCTCGCGATGCTCCAGCGCTGCCCGGGCGTCGCCCGGCACATCCGCACGCTCTCCGTGCACCCCGAAGATGGCGCCGCGGTCGCCTACCGCCCGGAGCAGCTCCGTGCGTGGGACAGCGCGGGCGTCGTCTCGCGCGAGGTCATGAAGGTCGCGCGGCACCTCGACGCACTCGCGCGGTTCGACTGGGTCGGCGAGGACATGCTCCCCGATGACCGGATGTGGGCGGAGCTTCGGACACGGTGAGCCCCCCTTCGCGCTCCCTCATTTCCTCATTCCTTCTTTCGTTCCGCAACGGATCTTTCCCTTCTCTCCCCCCACTGGTTCCGCTCCTGCCCCTCCGGCTCATGCGGAGCGCCTTCTCTGCTTGTGTGCCTCCCCATTTGGTGACCGTCGTGCTGATGACCGCTTCCCCGCCCCTCCCCGCTTCTTCCCCAGGTGCCCTCGTCTCCGACACGTCGGGACGACGTTTGGGTGCTTCCTCCCCCGCCCTACGAGTTCGGTGCGTCTTTGCCGATGATGTCATCGGTTGAACGCCGTGCGCTAACGCCACCGTCGCCTTGGCGCCCGCTCTTTACCCGACCCTGCAGCTGTTCCAGTTCGTGGACCTCGTCGGGTTCTCGCTCACGCTCAAGGATGGTTTCTACGCTCATTCACTACACTTGCCCTCCAGAGGTGTGTCCGATGCCAACAAAGGCCAACACATCATCGACCTCGCTGACCCCGAGTCAGAGAGCGAGCCGGTCTTCACCCGTCTCTGGGACATGCTCACCCTGCGGTGCCCCGATCTCGAGTCTCTTAGAATCATCGGCAACTCTTCGGAACCTGGGGACCCTACGCGCCTTTACAGCGCCGAATGGCCCAAATTGAAGCACCTCGGCTTGTCCGCGCTCGTCTGGAACACAAACCCTTCAGGCCAGCAGCCGGCAGTCCCTGACCTGATTGCGTTCCTTGAGGGTCATCCGGGGATTGAGAGCCTGCATTTACTCGGACGCCCGAGCACGAATCAAGTGGACCTGACGAGACTCGCGCCGGACGCGCTGCCAACCCTGAAAGAGTTTAGTGGTTCATTTAGTCTCCTCCGAATGCTCGTGGACCGCGCGCCGCAAGCCGACCCCAACGCGCCGGCGGGGAACGCGCCTCAGCAGGCGCCGCAAAACCCGCTGCCAAACCCGAACCAGCCGCTGCCACCGGTTGTGACGCCGCTGTCGAAGACGCTTGAGCGGATCTGCTTCCCGCACGCAATGCACCTCCGCGACCTCACTCCGCTCGCGATCTCGCGCGTGCTTGTCGGCCTGCACGCGCTCACGTCCATCAAAGCGACGTTTGCGATCCAGGGCGGGTACGACAGCAACGGCATCTTCCGCACGATCGTCGCGTCGTGCCCGCAGCTCCTCGACCTCGACATCACCTGCACGTGTCGGCCATCGTTCCTCCTCGTGAGTCGTGATGATCCATCGGCGTGCACACCCCGCGATCTAAACGCTAACGCCGCCGCCGCAACCAGGACGCGTTCGCGAACGCGCTCCGCGGGCTCTCGCGCCTCCGCACGCTCTCGCTCGCGCTCGTGCGCATGCCGGGCGAGGAGCCGATGCACGTCGGCGCGGCGCGCATCGCGCTCGCGAACCCGCGCCTGCGCCGCTTCGCGCTCGCGTTCATCCCCGTGCACGCAGGGCCCGACGCGCCGCTGCCCGCGCCCCCGCTCGAGCGCGGCGAGTTCGAGCTCGCGTGCGACGCGCACGGCATCCCCGTCGCGCTCGCCGTCACGCAGCGCGCGTGCGCCGCGCTCTGGCCGTGGCAGCGCGCGGCCGGCGTCGGCCCCGGCGCGGGCCTCGCCGAGTGGCTCGCCGCAGCCGCGGGCGCGCTCGGCGTCGAGGGCCCGCTGCTCCTCCTCGAGCACAACGCCGGCGGCCTCGGCGGGCTCCGCCTCGGGCTCGCGGGGGCCGCGGTGGGCGGCGCCGTCGCGATGGGCACCGCGGCGGCGGTGGGGGGCAGGCATGCGGGCCCCAAGGAGCGCGCGATGAGCGTGCGGCGGTGGGTGCACGACCTGCGGCCGAGCGGGCACCCGGACGTGCGCCCGAAGGGCGTCGGGGAGCTGCTGCTCGAGCGCAGCCCGGCGGGCGAGGAGGCGCGGCTGATGACGTTCTGCCTGTGCTTGTTCGTGCTCACCGTGTGGGCGCTGGCGAGCAAGGCGATGCGGTGAACGCGCCTGCTGGTCCGGCGGCGGCGGCGGCGGTCGAATACATGCGCGATGGCGACAGCGGCTGCTCGCTCGCTCGCACGGCTGCTGTTAAACGCCACCCCCGCATACGGCTGGGGCCTCGGGATCGATTAATGGACGTTACGACTTTTTCACGAGTTGAGGTGTTTGATACGGAGTACGTTACATATCCACGATTGCTAGTTCTGCTTTCTGAAGAGGGTGCTTTGACGATGAAGATGGTGCTCCCTCGCTCTTCGATTTGTGAGGCGTGTTTGTACATAGATTTGATGAGACTTGCTCGAGGCCTGTATTTATCACGAGCAGTACAACTTTTGTAGCATTAGCAGCACTAATAGTATACACCGTGCACCCCGTACACTCCAAGAGTCCACGATGACTCAATGTGGGATAGGATTTGGCGAATGGTCATCTGAGACTCTGTTTTGTGCTCCCACCTCAAGTAGCACTTCTTGCACCTACCGCCTGTGCGCACGCTACGAGTCGATAGCAGGAGCTTATGAAGTACGCTTCAAATATTGTATTGCGGAGAGGGCCTATATAGGGCGACTGAGAAATGCGAGTATACGTACAAGTTCTATGTATATATTCCGAGAGCCGTGTCCCGAGCGTACCAGAAAAAATTCATGGGCAGGGCAGGCGCGCGGCGACGTTGGCCGCACGTGCGACCAGTGAACATGAGTAAAAAGTGGGTGGGGGTGTAGTGCGAAGCCTGGGGGGGAAGAAGGGGGAAGATGTGTACAGATGGCAGTGGTACTAGCTAGCCATGAGGGTATTGATCAAAGTCAAATGCGGACTTGGCCGGTGAAGAGGTAAGCAGGGGAACGGGGGGTGAGCATGGGGAGAGCATATCCTATGCATACGAGAGATAGGGTCGAGTACATGGGGGAACAGTTACGATAGGCTGTCAGTCCTGCGGAGACGATTATGACGCCGCCAGAGGGAAGGGAAGGGGACGAAGGGGGGGAGGGGCAGTGGAGAGCAGGGGGGAGAAATGTACATCCGTCCGCCATGGACGATTATGATACAGTAGACACAAGTTTCGTCGCGCATACGTCGGCCGCTCACTTCGCCGTGGGCGGGCTGGCGTCCCAGAACGTGATCGCGAGACACCCGAGCCACGCCATCTCGACCGCGGCGCGGCCGATGGGCGTGAGCGAGTGCACCGGGTCGAACTGGTCCATCATCTCTTCTTCGTGCACGGGCGACGGCGGCTGCTGGTGCTGGTGCTCCTCGATGACCTCCCGGCACAGCCCGACCTTCGCGAGGCCGTCGGGGAGGAACTCGATGTCCCTGTCGCGGCCGGTGGACGTGGCGATCACGATGTCGTCGTACTTCTCCCGTGTCGCCGTGGACGGCAGCTGCGTCATGGCCTCCGCCATCGGTCCCGTGATCGTGAGGCCTTCGCTGGGCAGACGCACGCCCGTCCCGAGGAAGTCGTTGTACGACACCAGGCGGGCGCACACGCGGAACGGGCCCTTGGGGATGCCCTTCGCCTTCTGCACCGTTGCGGGCGGCGTAGCGACAGAATCCGCACGAGAGCGCTTCTTGTTTGGCTCGCCCTTCTTGGCACCCTTGTCCTTGCGCTCGTCGAATGGGACGTAATACACGATCAGGTATTGACGTTCCTCGGATACGATGCTATACTTCGTCATGTCTTCGCCGGCGATGACCGACGCCTCGTCCGTGCTACCTGGCCAGAGCGGGAGAAGCATGTGCAGCGCGTCCGGCGGAACGCGCTCGAAGACGTTGACGCCAGCCGTATTCCGTATGGGCTGTTTGCCTTTGCTACGCTCTCTGTGGGGGTTGCGGAACGTTGGGAGTAACCCGACGTCCTTGAAGGACTCGTTGAGGTTCTGGATGACGCGTTCGCGCTCCTCCTGCTTGTCGCGCGGCGCAAGCGTGACCCATGGCGGCTGTGTGGGAGTGAAGGGTGGTTCTTGGGGGCCCGTGGGCTTGCCGGACGAGGTACGTCCACCGCGGTTGAAGATGCGCTTCCAGCCTTGACTCTTGCGATCGTCGCCGTGAGCTTTGGGATGCACCCGCATGTACTCAAGGCTCCCCGAGTCCATCGTTCCGTAGGCCTCCGCGTGCGACGTACGAGGATGATTTTTGGGATCCTCGTCATCGTCGTCGAGATCCATGGCGTCTGAGCCGCGCGAAGAGACCGCTGTATCCAACGACGAGGCGGGAGAACGGGTATCCAGAGACTCCCGAACCGGCAACGTGGCGGTACTGACAGACGGAGCGTAGGTGGACGTAGAAGAGCCTGCGAGAGTGGGCGACAAGGGGGCTGTAGGAGACGATCCGTTGAACTGTCGTCTCATAGGGACATCCTCCTCGGTGGTCGCCCTGCTACTTGGGCCAGAAGACGCGACACTGCCTGCACTAGTAGTCTGACTTGACGACCCAGACATGACGGGCACAACAGAGGCCCTGCCGTTAGGCTTCCCTTTGTCTTTGGTCTTGTCTTTCGGGCGTTCCTTGTCCTTGTCGCGAGACTTATCGCGGGCGCCCCGCTCTCGTTCGCCATTTTCAAGCAACCCGTGGGCGTTCAACTGGCTGGTCGTTCTGGTACTGGTGAATTGTGCCTGGACGTCCATTGTCGCGAGGAGGATTGTCCCGCTTGTGTGCACGTGGAATGAGGTGCTGCCAGGCTTGTTCTGCTGCGGACGCCCAAACAGACCGTATTTGCGGAAGATGCTGAACGCCACAGCCCGAGAATGTCGGTGGATAATGGCATGAGGACCTCCGCGCTTGTTTCCACTGGAGTAGGGATCTGCAATATGCCTAACATTGATACGCTGCGACGGCGCCTTGGACGGATCTGAGTTCGACTATCAGCAAAATTTATCGCACACACTCGGCGGTTGGGTTACGCACGTTCTGTCCACTGCTTATCGACCTTGAACCGGCCCACATATTGATGCCTCCACAGCTCATGCACAGCAGGGCGGCCGCTGCGAGATGTTGAGAGCGATGAACCTGGACCGTCTACGGTCTCCTTGTGGAAGCTCCATTCGTCGCGGCGGATTGAATAGTTTTTGTCGTTCTTACGAATATGCGACGTGAACGCGTCGTCGCTCATCGTCGTCGTACTTGACCTACGCCCGCTCGAATACGACTCCCACGGCGCTATCGATGTGCTAGGTCTTCGCGAGTCGGAACCACCGGTGCTGCGAGCGATATACGACGGCGCACCCGACGACCACGACTTGCGCTGCCCGTTGCCCAGGATGTAAGCCAGATCGAACCCTTGGAAAGAGTCGGATGGTGGTCCGTCGAGCGACAGTTGCCCGTCGATCATTTGCTCCTCCGGGACTTCCTGAGTTTGAGCTCGCGTTTCCGGATCGCGCCAGTCTGACCGGAAGCTTGGGTGGCCCGTTCCATGGGTGGGCGAGATAGGTGAGTGCGAGGGATCGTCGTGGCTACGGCTCATACGCCGGCCGGCCTGTATTGTCACTTCACTGTCTTCCCGAACCCGAAGGGAGCCTGCTCCGCCAGAGACCGCCCATGGCACGCTTCCGCGCCGCGACTGTGGAGGAGATGAGGCCGTGCTAGAGCCTTCGCCGTTCTCGCCTAATCGCGCAAAAGTTACTGGTGAAGGCGCATTGGTGTCGGGATGGGGTCTATCCTCGTCATCATCATAGTCATCCGCAAAGCTCGTCGCAATACTCATCCGATGGATCCTCGAGGGTCCTGGTGGTCCATAGTGTTCCGAGTCCCCTCCAAAGGTATGGAGGGACGCAGTGTCGGTCACGTCGTCTCGGGAGAGGTTGCGGTAATCGAACTCCACGTCTGTGTCGAGCTCTTCGCCGTCATCGTACGGTGTTGCCGAGTCGAGCTCCGCTTCAGAGTCAGTTTCGGCGCGGGGAGGAGAGCTTGAACCAGAGGGGCCTGCATGTCCGTTGATCGGGAGCGACGGCCGACGGGTACCATCGTCGATAGCGCGCATCTTCGCCCTCGACTGTCTCGCCGCTTCCTCCTCGTCCTCTTCGTCTGATCCCTGGCCTCCCTCGATGTCCTTGGTTTGCACCCGGGGTGTGCGAGTCCGTGTGCTGACGCTTGCGACTGAAGGGCGTGGTGTGCGATCGGCCGGAGCTGTGCTCGAGACAGTAAAGGGGCTAATGAGCTCCGGGCGGCGAGACGGGTTGGCCTGAGCAGCACCGAATGTGTACGTGGATAAGTTGGAGTAGATGTCGTCGGAGGGGCCTAGGGGTTGGGCATTGTCGGATGACGAAGGGGGCAGTGGGGGCAACGTCTTTGCCGACTGTTGATGGAGGATGGTAGGAAGGGAGGGGCGACGCGACGAACTGATAGAGGGGGAAGGAGTATGAGCAGGACGCCGGGGAGGTACACGCAGTGGCAGCAAATGCGGCGGACGCGAGACCGTCGTACTATGCGCCCTGCAAAAGGAGTATGGGAAAGGGAGCGGAGGGAAAGGTGGGGATGTACATACTGGTTCGGAATAGATCTTCGCCTCGAGGAGGAAGGATTGGACCCAGTTTCATCAGGAGGCGTACGAGGGATGATGGGCCTTCCGATGTTCAAACGAGTGGGTTCTGTGTCCTGAGAGTTGTCGGCAGGACTGTAACCTAGGAACGCAGATGACGACGAAGAGGGGGACATCTGATCGTCAGAGGCTGCGAGAGAGGTGTTGGCGGACTGGGGATCGAGGGGTGCGAGGGGTGCCCTTCTGGCGAAGGCAAAGTTTATGAAGGATACGGAGGAGATGGAGGAATTGCGACTGGAGAGACTTCGGGGTCGTGAGGCAGGTTTTTCGGACTGGCGAGACTGGGGCGGGGCGTCGCTGCGTCGGAGCTGAGACATGGAAGAGTTGTGGGCGGGTGGGGGGAGGGCTGCTCAAGCAGAAGCGTGCGGTGGGTATGGGAGGGCCGACATACGAGAGGGGAGAGGGGATGAAAAGCAGGCGAGGAGGCGCACTGAGCAGTGTGCAGCACAATGGGAGGGAAGGTTCCCACGTGGATGGCCGCTCTTGTACCCGATTTGGGCGGATTTGGCCGGTGGGTTTCAGTGTGTCTCATCTCTCGCCCACCGCGCTTTATATTTCTACCTCAGGCTCTCCCGCCCCCGTCCGGACATGTTTCCGCCTTCTTCGCCGCTCCCGCACACCGCCCGCACGCCCAGCGTCGCTCCCCAGCACTGGCCCCGCGCGCGGCCGGCAGGCGCGCGACGACAGCGCCCGCCGGGCGCACGGCGGCGTTGCCGTACTCGTCCCTGTAAATATCCGGAGGCGCCCGCGTACAACGTCTACAAGCGTTCTGCTTGTTCCACTTTCTGGACCTCACCTCGCCACGCCGCAGGCGGGCGGCACGCATGTGAGGGTTGTGGAGTGGCTCCCGCACTGCGCAGCATACTGCGTCCGTTATCTGGCTTCCCAACCCGGCCTCGATAACTGCACAGCGGCCACACATGGGATGAAATTATCAGCAAGCATGTTCCAGACTCGAGCGAGCTCAGGGCATGCGTGGTAGTGGCATGGCATGCGGACGTCGATCATCCATCGGTGCTAGCTTCCACCAGCGATCGCGTTACCCGCACGGGCAGTGCCTCCTGTCAAACCCCCCGGCCCGCCAGTGCGTTTTGACTTGTTCGCGCTAAGTACTTCTGCCGCCGTCCGCGTTGACCGGTTCCGCCTGCTCGAAGCCCTCCTCCTGGCGCTCCCGCCCGACACATTCAGCCTGTCACCGGCCCCCGCCCAAAGTCTATCAGCCCGATAGAGCCCGAGCGGCTGCTCAGCGCGATGCCCGTGTGCCCCATCTGCCCCTGCCCCTCCTCCCGGTATAGATGTCGATTGATTTTCCTCTCTAGTCCCGGCCCCTTTCGGAATCTATACCAAACTCCATCGATTGCTCGCGTGGACATCCCCACCCTCCCATCGCCCCTCGGCCCGGCTTGGTTTTCCCTATTTCCATCTCCGCACTCGCAACGTGCGCATCGGCCCTGACTAGTCGGAGTCGGTGTTCCACCCTCGGTGGTCACCGTTCAATCTCACGGCAAACAGACTCCATTCTACGGTGTCATATTTGGTCGCCTTACCAACACCTCCTATAATTGCGCCGCGTGCTCGCCATGCGCAACATGTCTGAGTCCGACTGGGGCGCGCAAGCTTCAAACCCCAAGGTCGGTGTATCCGACTTGGCGGTCCCGTGCGTCAGTGCTTAGTGACCAAGCGCGCCTTCCGATCACAAAGTTTGCACGGCCGTTTCGTCTCCCGGCCGCCCGAAACCAGTTTGCCACGAGCCACCGACGCCGCCGGGTCCGGGGCTGAGCGTTGATAGTGCAAACTTGCCACCGTTTTACGGTCCTTGGGACGCCCTAATCACTTAGCCTCTTAACTTACCGTCGACCGCCCTTGTGCCTCCATGGGCGTCCAGGTTCCGCCCTGATCCGCCCTGGTCTCGAGACTCCGTTCCTGACAGACCTTAGCTCGCGTGGGTTTTGCCGGAAAATGAATCCATAACGCCACTGCCGGCTCCCCGTTCCTGGACTCTCTTGACCCTTGGTCGCCGATGCGGCTGAGCGGTCAACATGACTGGGTACGTGATTACGGCTTTTGCAAAACTCCAAGGAAATGGACGCTCATCTCCATCCCAGAAAATATTTTGACAGATCTCCTCGGTTCGGTACTGGGTTAGAGTGGCCCCGATTCACCTCCCACATTTTTATCGTTTAACCTTACTCTACGGCGTTTCAGCTCGGAACCTATATTGCAGCCGGTACGAAAGAATATGATCGCTTCAGGACCTTGTGCCAGTTTAATCCCGGGATAATTGAACGGTTTGATTCACCAATCAACATTCTTATGATCTCACTCGGCGTCTTTTTGCCTGATGATGGTTCTAAGACCACACTTGCAGACTTCCGGTACAAAATCCTTGAGACATCAAATACCTCAACTACCTGTCAGTCGGTGAGACGTTTGACCCGGAGTCTTTGACGCTCTCGCAATAGTTCACATGGCCTAGGCTTGACTATGCACCGGCCACCAGGTCCTCTGGGACCACCGGATAAAAACCATGTCTGTGATTACTGGTCTCGCTGGCCGACTAAGGCTAGGCGCTTCAATCCGCAGCTTGAGGCAGGGGTGGTCAGCGTTTGATATTTTTAACCACACCGTAAGGGACCTCTGCAGGGAGTCACTGGGCTTATGCCCAGATGTCGGGGAAAACGTTCACGACACTCTCCCAGGTTCACTAGGGGCGTGGGCGACGCCACCTCCTGTGTGCACGGTCTGTTATGTGGACACGCCACCTTTCCTCCGAGGTTGTATCTTGGCATCCCAAGACGGGGTTAGATCAAATCAGCATGAGCGCGGTCTGAAGGCTGAGATCCATTTGGGCTGCTCTCGTTCTCGTCCAGTAGCGCTTTCTCGGCCCATCTTCTGGCGGGTTCAATTACAGAACCACTCGGGCGGCAGTGGAGCCGCCTCATCGCGTGATACCCTCCGACGCCCGCGCACTCGGCTTGTAGCTTGCAACAGAGCATCGGTCTAGTTCAACTTGATCAAACGACCTCGGATTGTGCTCGTCTACAAGAAGTCCAGAACACCGCCATAAAGTTGACCACGGCCACGGGTTCAATTTCGATGTTACTCGTAGTTCGCCCAAAGGGTGGTATTCTTAACAGGGGACCCCACATCAATTTGTCAACCCCGGGTAAGTGGATATGTAGAATACGGAGAACGACATGTGAGGCTCGTCTCTCATGGCCCTTAAGCAAGGTTTCGATGAGATAAAGAATAAGGACTTTTACCGCAACAAGGGAGAAGGGAAGGCGCGGAAACTTTGATCTCGCAGCTTCTGGTGCCTAAACGAGGGATCTACCGCCAGCCGTCACCACCTTCAGTGCCCGCTCCGCGCATGACAATTATTGTGAACCAGTTCCATTTCTCTCAGAAACACGCCGCTATGCTCCCCGTGTGTCCCCGTACAACGACAGAAGGATACAGAAATAGTTGCGCCCTGCGGTACCATCGGACCCCTTCAGCAGAACAGGGCACATCAATCACCTAACGAGTACAACGATACCCAAATCCACCATCCACAACCGCTCGCTTTCCCCCACCCTGCCCGCACGATACCTCACCACCGGGCCGATAGGCGACTCTATCCTGAGAACGTAGCCGTCACAGCCTCCACCGCGGCTCGCCCGCGCCCAGAGCGCGGTTCCGCCGTACGTACACGCAGCGTAGCACGACGCCGAAGAACGCGCCGAAGAACATGAACCCGGCATTCGTGTAGTGCCCCGTGGGGAATCCAGGCGCCTGGTCGCTCTTGTAGATAAAGGTGCCTGCGGGTGTACGTGTGGAACCGTCAGTGGTCCGGGATCGAGTCGCCGCGGGGGCGGTGAACAATACGTGGTCGGGGGGCATGCGCGACAGAGGGCGTTGAATGGTGGCAAATGCATGGAGAGGGAAGGCGTGAGCTTGAGAATCCAGTTGACAGGGAACGTGAGAGATGACTGACCGATGATCTGTCCGAAGGTAGCAATGGATACGTTGAGCGGGACCATGAGCGTGGTGGCTCCAGTGCCTCGAAGGTTCCCTGTGAGCCACGAGAGGGTGGGCCCAGCGATGGAGAATGCGAACGAGACGGCGACACATAGAAGCGCGTAGCGTGCCGCGAATGCGGTAGGGGGGAGGGTTCCTGCAGAGATAGAAGCACATGTGAGCCACAGAGCCGCTCTCATTCATTCTCCGCACGCATACCTTGGATCAGGAAGCTAACTCCGCATATGGTGAACGAGCCGATGGCGGCCAGCGAGCGCGCCTCGTGTCTGTCTGCGAGCCACGCGACGGTCACGACGACGACGAATGCTATGGCGTACGGCGGAACCGTGAACAGCTGGGCGCCAAGGCCCGTGAATCCGAGTCCTTGGACGATTGTCGGTGCGAAGAGCGAGATGCTCGAGAACGCGACCGAGTATGCGATCCACACGAGGTGGTGTAGGTATAGTCGCCAATCAAGCAGTGTGTCACGGGCGTCCACCCATGTAAGCTTTGCGTGGCCCAGCGACGCGACACCACGAATGCGCTCGGTGGCAAGGGCCCGTTCGCTGTCAGAGAGCCACCGGACGGTCTCCGGATAGTCAGGATAATAGAGAAGGATTATGGGGGAAAGGGCGATGGAAGGGAGGCCCTCGATGAGGAAGAGCCAGCGCCACGCTTGAAGGCCGCCGGCACCGTTGATCTTGCCAATACCAAAGGCTACGGCGCTGCCGAACGCCCCGCCGAGAGTTGCTCCTGCGAGAATGAGAGCGACTCTGAATGCGCGCTCGTTGGGCTTGTACCAAAAGGTGAGGCAGTAAACGAGGCCAGGAAAGAGTCCTGCTTCCGCCGCTCCAAGGAGGAAGCGAGTTGCGACCAGCCCGCCGTAGTTGTTCGCGCCAGCGATAGACATCGTCATGGCGCCCCACAAGAGCATGAGGAAGGCGAACCATCGACTTGGCTTGAATTTCTTGAGGAGGTAAGTGGAGGGTATTTCGAATATAGTGTAAGAGATCAGGAAGGCGATGAGGGCGACAAGGTACTGGTTATCTGTGAGTTTGAGAGACTGTTGCAGGGAATCTCCGGTGTCGTTGTTCAGAATTTTTGCGTTACCCTATGCGACAGAAGTGAAGGATAAGATTCACAAGTAGAAATGCATACTGACAATATTAGAGCGATCAACAAAGCATAACATGTACATGAGCGTGGACACCGTGAGCATTCGCGAGTCGATCTTCCTAACGAGTCTAGTGTAGTGCATTAGTCGGCTTATGAGATACTCTGGACACTGAACCGCACCTTCTTTCGGCGTTTGGGTCTACGGAATAGCTCGAGTGCTCCAGCGTTGCAACATCTTCTACACATTTGAGAGAAGGTTCCTTTCCATGCGACTTCTGAGTAAAGATCCTATTCTCAATATCCATAATGTCGTATTTGGACGTTGCTACGTTGATGGGGGAGGGAGAGGGAGAATCCTAGCCTGGACATGAGATTGATGGTATAAGTAGCTAAGGAGTACCCACGCACAATGACGGCAGAAAGTACCTTGTGTGGTGTAAGTCTAGCCTTGTGGGGTCATATGCACGGTCCAACACTCTTCTGAGGCAGGGCAACTCGAATTCTTCTCCCACACCACCAAAGATAGAAGGGCATCGTTCCAAGAGTGTGAATGGGGATCTCCTACTTGAGCACGGGCAGGCTGCGCTTGCTATTGAAACGATGCTCATGTGGCCGCTACTAGAACTGTTCGCTGTCACATTGAGCCCAATGGAGGCCTTCGGCAATTTGTGCGAGCCCATCCCGACAGAGTCAAAAGATAAGACTCTTTTGTTCTTCGTTCCACCACATCCGTGCCATATTGGCGGGATATGGGCTATTCGAAGGAATGGAAGTGCATCTCTTTCAAGTTTCCCTTCCACTAGGCCGCTGCCTAGCAGTAAAGCATTTACCGACGCGTTAAATACTATCAAGGTAGACAGCCTGACGACCTACAACTGATAAAATTTCAGAGGGATAATGTAGTTTGATCTGCTGTTTGACGTTCTTCGTTAGCTTTGCGACTTGGCTTCGACAGTTTGTTCGACTTCAGGACTTCTTGTCGCCAAGGCCCAACACGAATACAAGTAGACGCCAAGGATTTACACGAGACTGTCTTATGTAAGCCATTTTTTGCTTCAGGCGAGGGGAACTGGTCGCGCAAGTGAAGCGGCACGCTTGACACTTCGTCCATCTCTCTTTCCTTCCACGCTCCGCGCAGCTGCTTCACTACGCTGTTATGGTTTCCGCCAAAAGGAAGCGCACCGAGCTGCCGGAGTCGGAAAACGATTTCTCAGATTTCTCTCTCGCTGAGGCGGATTCCGGGGACGAAATCGACATCTCTTCTGCTCTCACCGGGAAACGTCCTAGAGTCATCAAACCTCAAACGTTTGAAGATGACGAAGACGAGGACGACCTGCAAGACTTTATCCGAGAGTCTATCACCAAGAGGGATGTGAAGGAGGGCACTGAACTCTTAAAGAAGACTAAGGGAAAGACGAAGATTGTCAAGGGTGAGGTCGGGGGAGGGAGTTTCCAAAGCATGGGTACGTTGTTCTTGCTACCCGTTTCTCATCCGCTGAATGTTGTTTCAGGTCTGTATCCGTGGTTGCTGCGCTCCCTTACACTACAGGGATACCGGATACCGACGCCAATCCAACGTCTTTCCATTCCCGCATTGCTCACCAACCCACCCCGCGATTTGGTCGGAATGGCCCGCACAGGGTCTGGAAAGTCTCTTGCGTACATGGTACCCCTCGTGCAACGCCTTGGAGGCCGGCATTCCGGAACGTTCGGCGCACGAGCACTCATTCTCCTCCCTGCCCGTGAACTCGCTCTCCAAATTTTGAAAGTTGGAAAAGAGCTCGCCCGCGGGTGGCACGCAGGAGAAGGGGACCATGCCGGAGATACCAAGGATACAGATGACAGAAAGAAGGGGCAGAGTCTGCGATGGGGTTTGGTCGTTGGTGGGGAGAGTTTGGACGAACAATTCGAAATGATTTCGAGTAATCCAGACGTGTATGTTATTGTCTCCAATATATTTTCCCAGCTTACCCATAGTAATCCTAGTATCATTGCAACACCCGGCCGTCTCCTTCACCTCATTGTGGAAATGAACCTCGATCTCAAGTCAATACAATACGTTGTGTTTGATGAAGCCGACCGTCTGTTTGAGATGGGCTTTCAAACGGCCCTAACGGAGATTCTACATCGCCTCCCCGCAACAAGGCAAACTCTCCTTTTCTCTGCCACGCTTCCAAAGTCTCTTGTGGAATTTGCGAAGGCCGGTCTTCAGAACCCGAAACTTGTTCGTCTTGATGCAGAGACCAAGATCAGCGCCGACCTCAAGATGGCATTCTTCTCCGTACGGCAAGCGGAGAAGGAGGCATGTCTCCTCGTCCTCCTCCGAGACGTAATCGGCGTTCCCTTCGGAAGCCCGTCTTCCGAACCAGATGAGGCGGCCGACAGAAAAGGCAAGGGCAAGGCTAAAGCGAAGCACACAGACCACGCCGCAGCTCCTCACCAGACGCTCATCTTTGCCGCGACGAAGCACCACGTCGAGTATCTCACCAATCTCCTCACGGCCGCAGGCTATGCAGTCTCGCATATTTACGGCTCCCTTGATCAAGTCGCACGTACACAGCAGATGGACGCCTTCCGCAAAGGCCGGACAAGTATCCTTGTTGTCACCGACGTTGCCGCGCGCGGAATCGACATCCCGGTGCTCGAGAACGTCATCAACTACGATTTCCCGCAGGGCGCGCGCGTGTTTGTCCACCGCGTCGGACGTACTGCACGAGCGGGCCGCCAGGGCTGGGCATGGTCTTTCGTCACAGCGGCGGAAGTGCCGTACCTCCTTGATCTGCAACTCTTCCTTGGGCGGCCCGTCAAGAACGAAGTGGTTGGGAGTAGCGGCGAGCAGGTGTACACCGAATCGCTTATCCTTGGACCGTTCGACAGAGACAAGGTGGACGAAGAGACCGCATACATCAAGAAGCTGCACGACGATAACCACAATCTCAGTACACTCCGTGATGTGATGCGCAAGGGTCAGGGCATGTACGAGCGTTCGAAGGGCAAGGCCAGCCCTGCGAGCTACCACAAGACGAAGGATATGCTCAAGGACGGCCGCTGGGGCTATTCCGGCACCGAGTCTACCACTCACCCTGTGTTCCTCCGCCGAAGCCCGGACGCCGCGGCCAAGCTCGAGCAAGAGTCCAAGCGCCGCGCGCTACTCAAGCTTGTTGACGCGTTTCGCCCCACGGAAACTATTTTAGAAGTCGGTGCCCGAGGAAACGCGGAGACAGCGGCGTTGATGAAGCAACGACGGAAGGCACTCAGTAAGGCGGCGCAGCGAGCCTCGTTGGCGTCCACCTCGGCCGCTGCCCTCGTGGCTGCGGAGGAAGAAGAAGAGGACGCAGGCGGCGAGCGTTACGGCAGCGACGGCGGTAGTGACGGCGCTGAGATGGCAGATGAGGCGGAGATTGCGGTACGCGCCCTCTTGTGTCTGAGTGGTCCTAGACTGACTCCCGACGCTTTCCAGGCTGTGTTCGACATGTCTACCAAGAAGGGGAAAGGCGGCAAGGGCGGTTTCCGTGACGAACAGTTCTACATGTCTCACTACCAGAAGGACGCAGACACGGAGAAAGGGTTTGTAGTGCCCTTCCCTCACACGCACAATATCTAACAACGAGCGCGCGGTTGTTTTGTAGCTACTCCCTCCGCGATGGCGCTTCGTTCGCGGAGCAGGCGCGCAACGTCGCGTTTGACTTGACGGGCGACGAGGGCGCGGCACAAGAACGCCAACGGCGCGAGCTCAAATGGGACAAGAAGAAGAAGCGCTTCGTCAAGGGCACGGGCGAGGGAGCCGACAACGTGAAGATGGTCAAGACCGAGAGTGGTGTCAAGCTCCCCGCCTCCTACCGCTCGGGTCGCTTCGACGAGTGGAAGGCTAAGGCACGCGTGAGCCTGCCGAAAGTGGGCGAGGCTGAGGCTGAAACTGCGCGCGGTGTCGGCGGCGCCGGTCCCGGCGGGCGCAAGTGGAAACACAAGCAAGTCGCCGCGGCTAAGCCACTGGACAAACTCCGAGGCGACTACGACCGGAAGGTTCGTCAGCTCAAGAAAAGTGCTGGAGATCACGAGGGCGCTGCACGGGACGATGGCCCTGGACGTGCGGGAGGGTCATCACGACCCCCGGCCTCGGCCGGCAAAAGGGGTATGGCGAAGAGGGGTGGGCGGTTCGGTGGCAAATCGGCGGGTAGGGTGAAGAGCGAACTCAAGACTGTGGACCAGATCCGAAAAGCGCGGATGGTTGTCGAGCAAAAACGGGCGAAGAATGCACGACCCACCCGCGGCAGGGGCAAGGGAAGGAGATAGCGCTTTACAGCACTACACGTACACGCGCATATCGACATTTGCATTTACATGTCCTCGAGGGAATAAAACATCATGCCGCGTCCGAGTATTCCCACTTCGCCCCGTCTCCAGGAATGAGTGCCGTGTTTGGTCGACCTTCAAGAAGATCTACGCCAACGCTTCTCAGCGCATTGACACACCATTCCGGATATCCAGCTTCGCCGTAGTAGTTAGCGAAGAAGTCCTTGAGATATTGGGGGAAAGTGCCGTTGAGAATCGCCGCCCGTGCGCCGCCCATCACCCGGGCTTGGAAGACCAGGTTGTGTTGGGTGATAGCTGTTACGGAGTTGAGCATCCCGGACAACATATGGGCGGAAGACCCTGACCGTGAGCAGCTGCAGTTTCTAGGGTCGCTGTGTGGTTCAACAGCGCCCTAGACATGCCGCTAGAACATGTAGGGCAGGGGCAGCCTTCCTCGATGGTTCGCATGTCCTTCGCGTGCTTACTTAACCCTAGCAACGCGGCAGAATGAGATAAGTTATGCTGTAAGGCGGTCAGCACATACGTAAATTCAAGGGCCCGTTGAACGTTAGTGCGACGCCAAATCTTGCCGTCCGAGTAGGGAAGACACAGTCTGCCTGCTTGAGTCTAAATCATCAGTCACAGTACCAACAAATCCACCACGTACCATGTCTACGCCCAGGGCGACGCATACTAGTAAATCTATCAAGAACTCAACCACTTAGCCGCCGACAGAGATGGTGAACGAGCCCACCTTCCGCGAAGCCTACGCCCATTGAATAACGTGGACCTGAAACACACCCTCAGAATAGATACCACAGCCCTCAAATCAATGACAAACATACGATCTTCCGGCAGCTTCTCTGCGCATTGTTTAATCCTTTTGGCAATCAGCTGGGAATCCCTTCAGCGTGTAATCGCCTACTTACACCCTCCAAAAAACGTCTGTGATCTCCGACGTCAGTCATTAGACACCGTTTGAAATTTGTATACAACGAACCTTTTTCTTCGCCACCGCTCAGGCCTCCGATGGCGTAACCTGCGACCTTATCCTTCCGTGCAATCATCTCGTCCAGACACTTATCTCGGAGATCAGCGTCCAGGCCGCCTTGCACGATTGCAAAGAGGTTTTGAGCGACGTCTCTGCCAGAGTTTTTATGGAACTCAATACAACGGTCTAGCCACCGTACGGTTCTCCACATTGCCTCTTCGACACGTGGCCCGACAGTCAAGCTCGAGACTGGGAGGGCTTATCAGAAGCTTGTATTGAAGGGGCTCCTCGAACCATACCAACGTCGTCAAGTTGCATGATGATGTCCGCACCGATAGCGTGTTGTATTGATATGCTTTCTTCTGGCTGGAGGTGGCACAGCTCAGCGAGACAGGCCTTTAACGGACAGAAGTTCATCCGGACCAACCGTAAGCATTGTTGGCTCTCCGTCAAATGGGCTTGAAAATAACGCCCCTTCCTCAGTGATCTTCGTAAATTTGCTCAAGGACACGAGCTGAAACCCGCCGCTGTCCTACAGGGTTTATTCAAGATAAGCTTTCAGTTATTGCGGAGTCGGAAGACGTCTACCGTAAGGAGGTTATGATTCCAGCCTTGAAATTTGTGAGCGCCGCCTGTCTCTTTCAAGACCTGTATCCCTGGCCTGAGGTTGAGGTGGTACGTGTTGTTGAGGATGAGGGTGATGCCTAAGGCTTCCACTTGTTGTGGAGTTAGTCCTTTGATAGCGGCCTGAGTTGCGACAGGCATAAACGTGGGGAGCATGGTGACTCCATCTGCATTACGGCATTATAATTCTTATGTGTATCATCTGAGGGCCAGTAACAACCACGTACGCGCAAGGCGCATCTTTGAGACCCTAGCTCGGGTCGTATGGCACTTGGCCAGTACTTCGAACTGCATTGCGATTCCTCTCAGCTTGAAAATGGCGGGCAGTCTTGCAAGTATTGGCGAGGGCTTGGGCGCGGACGACGCTGGATCTAAGCAGGATCCGGGCCGATGCTGGTGTACTGAGCGGGTACGATAAAAACGTGGCGGCGTCAGTGGCCCTGAAAGGCTATTGGCCTCCCGATCAAATCTCGGCCACCGAGTCCGCGTCGCCGGCGAGTCGCGTCCACGTCGCGTCCACCGTCGGCCGTGTCTTGGCCGCGGCTGTCCTTCGTCTCGTTCATGCGTCTCTCCCCCAATGGTCTACGCTCCTTTGCCCCCGGTGCCAGTGCAAGCTGGCGCCCTCTACGCCGACAATGCCGGAGCTTCCACCTGCAGGCTGGGTTGTTGGAGGACTTGAGGGCACGCGGGCTTGTGGCGGACATCACCAGGTGTGTACTGCATTGTTGTTGCATGAGGGTGTCTGACTTTCTTAGGCCGGCTCAGCTTGAGTCCGAAATACAGAAACAGCCGCAGACCGTCTACCTAGGAGTGGACCCCACAGCACGGTCGCTGCATGTAGGGCATCTCGTGCCTTTCCTCTGCCTCCTTCACTTCCAGATACGCGGCCACAACATCGTTCCTCTGGTGGGTATCTCGCTTTATCACATTCTATGTGGATGCTAGAAGCAGAAACCAGATAGGAGGGGCCACCGGGTTAATCGGCGACCCGTCGGGACGCTCAATTGAGCGGCCACTCTCCGACCGAGAAACGATTGAATACAACGTAGCGCACCTCACGGAAGCTATCCATCAATTCTTCTCTCGAGCCATCGAGTACACCACGAGGCGCATACCAGGTGCCTTGGACCGCATAGCTCCACCAAATGTCCAGAACAATATCACCTGGTTGAAGGACCTTAACCTTCTCGAGTTCCTGCGGACCGTAGGCTTCCACAGTAGAGTGAACACTATGCTAGCGCGCGAAAGGTGAGGTGAATGACCCCTGTCGCGTTATATATTTTAACGTCCACCTAGTGTACAAGCTCGTCTTGCGTCTCAGCAAGGGATCTCGTTCACCGAGTTTACTTACCAGCTGCTCCAAGGGTACGATTTCTTGACGCTGCACAGGAATCTCGGATGCACCATCCAACTAGGTGGCTCTGACCAATGGGGGAATATCATCGCTGGCATCGACTTGATAAACCGCGCGAATTCTGCGCCGGGCTCGCCAGAAGGTGCTATCGAAAAAGGATTCGGAATCACGACACCTCTGCTGACGACCGCGTCCGGACAAAAGTTCGGCAAGAGCGCCGGTAATGCCGTGTCTCTCAACGAGGAGGATACGAGCGTGTACGAGTTCTACCAGGTAAATCGGAGTGCTTACGAATATGACTTCCGAGCGCCAGGGATGCTGATGGAGTTGTAATTCCTGTAGTTTTTCTTGAGATCCTCGGACGCGGATGTCGGACGGTACCTTAAAATGTTTACCCTGCTTCCGCTGGAGGAGCTCGATGGCGTCATGCAAGAACACCATGTGCGTGCCGCAATCTTCTCGGTGTGCGCACCCCGCCTTACGTTCCGCAGAAAGCGCCAGAAAATCGCCACGCGCAGCGTCGCCTCGCGGAAGAGGTTACGGAGCTAGTACACGGTGGTGCGTCCCTGGTCCATTCACGACCTCCCGAAACCGTGCCCGCTGACGCCGCGTTGCCATTCTGCGTTTTGCACACGCGTTCCGCTCCGACGCCGTTCTGCGCTGTGCGCATTCGCGCATCAGTCGAGGGCGTGTCGCGAGCGCAGCTAGCGACCAGGATCCTGTACGAGCGGGGCATCTCGACCGCTCGAGCCGACGATGTGGTCGCCGCGCTCCGAGGGAACCCGGTCCTCCACCACCGCGACGCGTCAGAGGTCCTCGATGTCCCCCTGACCAAACTCGCTGCGTCGTTCGGCATCGCCGCTTCCAACAGTACGTGTTCGGTCCGCACGAACTGGTGGAACGCCCCGCTGACTGACCCCCCTCTCGTCACGAACCACCTTCCGTTTGCTCCCGGCCGGCGGTGATGGCCTTTCAGGTGCCGCGCGCCAGCTCGTCTCTTCCAAGGGTCTGTACATCAACAACGTCCCCGTCTCCGATGCCCACCAGAAGCTCTCCACGGACGACCTCATCGACGGGCGGCTCGCCTTCCTCCGTGCCGGCAGCCAGAAGGTCGCGGTTGTGGTCTTGAAATAGCCTTCACTCGACCGTCAGCTCTCCGCTGCTCGGCGAACGGCTAGTTTAGTCACGGCGCGGATTTCCGGGGCGGGATTAGAAAGCCGTTTGCTATCGGTATCCAAAAGTCCAATAATATTATACGATAATGGCGAGCGTCGCAGACCCAGCCGACGACCCGTTTCTCCCCACCCACCCGAGCTCCGAACTGTGTGCGCGCCTGTGTACTCCCTCCCGTGCTCCGTTCTTGGTGGACGCCCCGGCCCAGGGCTAGTCGACACGGATGGCGCCGTAAAGTCTCCGTACGGCCCAGTAGGTGGCCAGGAAGCCGATCGTACCTGTGCAGTCAGTTCCCCGATCAGTTCATGTGGTCGCATTTTCGCGCATCCACAAGGGGACACAACAAAAAGAATAACAGTACACATGGCCCGGCCCGTCCGTTCATGACGCCCACAATTTGAATGTGTGGAGAGGGGCTAACCAGAGGGAAAGCGCGCGACGGACGGATTGTGGGCGGGATGGGAAATGGAAGGGGGCGGGGGAAATGCACGGCGGGGACGGAGCTGGACGTACCAGTGATGAGGAAGTCGAACAGCGCGAGGAGCAGCAGGTAGCCGATGTAGAGGACCGCGCTCGTGACGGAGTGCAGCGAGAGCCGCATCGCCCAGTACACGATCCCGTACGCGAGCACCCAGAACGCGCTCCCGCCGCCGATGAGGAACGCGCGCCAGTGCCACCTGTGCGGACGCGGTGAGTGAGCGCGCGGGTCACACGAGCAGCCGAAACGGGGCGAGCACAGGCGGGCACGGAGCGCGCAGCGGCGTCGTGCACGCCGCCGCCGCTGCCGCCAGCCGATGTAGGGGTCGTGTGCGGGTGGACGTACCTGTAGTCCTCGGCGCACAGGATGAAATACGTGAAGAGGATGGTGACCGTGGCCGTGGTGAGCGCGACGACGGCGGCGGTGAGCGCGAGGAAGCCGAACGCGTAATAGGCGCGAGAGGCGAAGAGGCTCGAGAGCACAAAGTATAGCTCGATGAATGCCGCGCCTAGAAGCGTAATTCAACGGAGGACCTCGGCTTAGCTATCAGATGGACGCACCAAAGGGCAGGATGCCGGCAAGGATGGTTGCAGCCTGCAGGTTGAATGCCATTCAGCCGCTGCGTCACCGGTTGAGTGGCCGTGAACGACACCTACCCATGGCCGCAGGTACTTGGGCTGTGGAGGGATCTGTCGGGGGATCTGGTTTACCCTAACGGGGTGGGTGATGGCCTACCGAAGGGTCAGCCGATATGAACGGCGGGAGAGATGTGTGAACCTTACACCGTGTTTCGAACCGAAATAGGAGCCTACGGCGGAAAGGGGGGCGGAGATACCGAACCACAACACAACAATGAGTAGAATGGTGCCTAGAAAATAAAATTGAGGGCGTTGTTGTGGCCAAAGTGTAGGCGTGTAGGTCACGCACCAAAAGGCACAGCACCCGAAGAGCCGGCTGCAATAAGGAAGAGGTTGAGAAGGAAAACAACGGCGAAGACGAACCTGCCGGATTAAGTTGGAACGATCAAAATGCGCGACGTATCAGAGACCAGAGGACTTACGTCGGCATAATCGTGGCAGTAAAGAAGGAATTTTTGCGTTTATTTGTACCGCCGAGAGACGCATATACCCTACTGGAGATGTACCCCGAAATACTGCAGAGGGATAATGGTGAGATAGCATTACCACAAAAGCTACCGCGTGTCTTACCCGCCAAAGAATGTCCAGCAGACTATCATGACAGTCGCTAACGAGCCGCGATTGGAAGGTGACAGAAACCCAAGTAGTGCGAAAACTGCGAGCGGTGAAGAAGTTAGCATAGCCTCCGGGGATGGTCCAGTCAGGAACACCGACCTAGCGTGACACCAACCATGGCACAAAGCTGCGCCCCGTTGCCAACAAGAATAGACAAAACCATAGGGTTCCCCGGCATCCGGAAGACCTCGCCGTGGACGAGCTTCCAGCCCCAATCTTCCTGAACATCTTCCTGCGGGGAAGATTAGATTTTTCTAATTCATGGTGTCTGAGCCTAGAACTTACGCTAAGGTCGATTGCATTGTATCGTGAGATCTGAAATCAATTGTTTTAGCGGGACTGGTTCCCCGTAAACGATAGATACCCACATCTCTAGAAACCGTCCGCAAGAGTATCATGGACACCATGAGACACAAGAATACCACCACAATAATAGAGTTGATCAAGCTGAACCAGTGTATGCGCTACACGTCGCGGCAGATTCGGCACGTCAGTGACACACATATGACGACGAATAAACGCGGTTGTCTCACAGGATCGAAGATGTGCAGGTAGTTGTCCCATCTCGTTGCCCATGGAGTGTCCGATTCCTGTGTTAATCATGTCAGTAGGGGGAAGGTGATACACGTCACCAGTTTCTATGCGTACATTCCACATTACCCGATACGTGTATGTGACCGTGTTATTCATCGTCTCGCTTAGGACAAGATATTGTGACGAGGAAGAGTCGCACACGGCTTGGCCATCTGAGGGTACCTCCTGCGAACCGCCTCGACTTGTATCCATGGACTACGGTTAGACCCAAGTAACAGACCGTTTCATATCCGAAGCCTACCTGATGGGCCACACAAGAACGCCAACAATGCGAAACACTCCGGGGCTCGGCTCGTGGTACCTGTCCACGCCATTCACTTAATGAACAGTGTGACAGTGTGGGGAAGTCAACTGACCTGAGTACAATGTCGTAATGATTGTGCAGAGCCGGCATTTCCTCATACGGGCCCTCGTCGTAGCCAAGGTTGAAGCCCATATCAAAGAATACCTCGCCTGTCTTCTTGTCTTCCTTCATCTCGGCAGCAGGGAGGCCGTCGACGAGCCAGTTGATAGCGTAGTCTTCCCGTATGCGGCTGTTGATGAATTTCGCATCTTGTGGTGTGACAGTTTGAGTGCAGAGGACCTTGCAAGACTCATTCTTCCCCATGTGGATCTGATACGGGTCTCAAGTCGCGAACGCAGAGATGGTTCAGTGGACGTACATCATATGGCGAGTTGAATATGCGGTCTCCAAACAGAATAGACCCCAGGCTCTCGGGTTCCTTCTTGGGACCGCCCTCAGGCTCACAGAAACGGAAACTAGAATGATAGTAGTCATCTTGGACACATGCGTGAGCGGACAGATGGATGGACATGCGGTGATTCCATACAATTTATGAGTGATTTCTTTGCATTCCGCGTGAGCATCCCGAGATGGCCAGGAGCGGGACGGGGTACACACCAGCTTGGCATTGTCGGTCCCCGCTATCATTGGGGTCAACGCGTTGACAAAGATGTCTACCTTCTCTCCCTCGCGGTAGTCATGCGGGGCGGCTCCGGGTAGATAGAATGCGCGCGCGGAGGAGAGGACGGAGAGGAGGGCGGTGCCCAGGAGCCGAAGCCCGCGGGGTGGGCGGGGCATTCGAAGTGATCGGCGGATGGGCCTGGGGGTTATGCGACACGGCGAAGGGTGCTGGGGTCCTGCGGCGGCAGCGGGGAGAAGGGGGGCTCTGTAGACGGCGTGCGCAGTGGGCAATGGACACAGGCTGGTGTTAGCGATGGCGCACAGACGCCCGCCGCGGCCCGCCACGACGCCACAGACGCGTCCGGTCAGGGTTGGGTAGACGCCCGCGGTCTAGGAGCGTCCACGACGACGGACATGGGCCCGGTACGAAGGCCAAGCTGAGCGGCAGCGCGGGTGTGTTGGGCCCATCATTCCGTGGCTTCCCCTTTTGTCGCGCTCGGTCGCCACGCGCACCGTCCCTTCGCAAAAACCACACCGGTGCTCCCGTCCCAGTCTCCCCCAGCCTCTTCGGTGCTCCTGTCACACGCTGCTTCTCCCACATGCCTCCATCCTCGTCTCACTCCGGTGTTCCCGATAGTTTTGCTACGTCGCGGTCACAACGCATGGTGGAAGGCGGTCCAACATGGCTCGTCGATTTATCGCGCTCCTGGTCCTCCTATGTCTCCGGCGCCCGTGATCTCTCGCTTCTTAAATTTCAGCGCAATCCGGCCTTTGACCGAACTCATCCTCCCCTTCTCTCGGCCGACGACCTATGGACCGCCTTCCAGAGGAGCTCGTCTCGTATGCCTTCACTTTCCTCGCCGCCGCAAACTCTCTCTCTCCCGCCATGCTCGTCAACCAGCAGTGGTACATGTACGGTGCTCGCAACCTCCACCACCGGGTAGTCCTAAACCTTGCCCCGGGCCTCACCGTGAGCTCGACAGATACAGCTATTTCCTTCATGAAACGCCTTGTATCCCCAACTCTCTCGACCGCGCACTTCATTCACCATTTGGTCCTATCTGGCTTCGCCAACCTTGATGTCCAAGAACTCATCCTCAATATCCTTGGCCGAGCTTCGGCTCTTCGCTCCCTGAATATGCACTCGCTGCACATCATTCCGGGAGGAATATGGATCCCGCCCGACGTCTTTTCTTCCGACGTCTTCCTTCCCAACCTCATCGCACTCAACACCTCTTCCGTCCAGTTCTGCGCACGCCTATGTCGCGACCGCCGATTGACCTCCATACGCATACACGAGAAAATAGGCAGCACGCACCTCGACCAGCTCCTTTCTCCCGCTCGGCATTCCGCGCCCAAACTCGAGCGCCTGGAGCTCGTCGTCGCGGTCAACAACGCGTCGAGTGCCGTCGCGCGTATGGCGGAACTCGCGTCCGCGCTCGCAACCGCGCCGCTATGCGCTCTCAGCCTCCAATTCATCCTCGATCACCCCGGCCCCGTCCCTTGGATCGAATTCGAGGTACGTCCGACATCGGATCTCTGCCGCTCATGCGGTGTACCCGGGCCCGTAACTCACGGACTCCGTTTATTCCCTGGTTCCTCAGCGCGCGATCGGGGAAATGGGATCCTCACTGAGAGCTCTGCCGGACTTACGAAGCCTGAGCCTTGCCATCCGTCCGGATCCCCTAATTCCCGCATCGAACAACGCCGAGGCGGAGCCGGGGGACCCTTACAGAGAGCTGTTGACGAAGGGACTCGCGGAGCGCCTAGTCGGGGAACACGGGTTGGTCTGGCTGAGAAGGATAGAGCTGCGGTGGCATGGCTGGATAATTCGTGATGGGGAGTGGATCTCCCTCCCGCGAACGCAGCTGCTGAGATTACCTCATGCATGGCTGTTCGACGGAAACTCCGGCGCCCCGTACTAGTGATCTCCGTACGTACATTCTCTATTCGTTCCTGTTTTATACGCTCTGACGCACTCGCCTCAGGAACTAGTGGAGTGCTTCTGACTTTCCGCTGACCGAACCTATCGGCCCATGGGTGGGCCTAAGCTAAGGTGAATGCTTCCCCGTCGCGCTTCGGCGGCTGAGGTCTTATTTAACTACTTGCGGTCCAGGTAACAACTTCTCTCAGCGGACGTCTGGAAAGCGCACCCGCTCAACAAGGAGCAAGATGTGCACCTATTACGTCTTTCCGTTATGACACTCTCCGACGCGCACGGCGGAAGACGGCTAGACGAGCTCGGGGTACTATAGATATGAAATATCATAAGATCTGGCGCATCCCAATCCGCAGGCCAGCAGTCTGCCTAGATGAACTGTATTTATATCTAAATTTTGGCAAAACGTCTATCCTGCTCATCCACTGCGACTGCGACTGGGTGATCAAGGTAGTGGTTGCAGCGCCGGCTCGGAATGCCAGCAGCCAGGGTCGAGGCAGTGGCAGTGCTATGTTCGGAGCGTGCCGTTCCCTACCGCGTGCTGAGACGCATGTTGTTCCCAGAGCCACGATCCCTGTCTTGTCTTCTCTCTTTTCTCCTTGCACACATCACCGCCTTAGTCTCGGCCGTAGGTGTTACTCGCACTCACGGCCACCCTTGATCGTTAAGTATCCCCCCGAGTGAGTTGAGGTGTGGATAGCACATCCCACACAACTAACGCCTACAAAGATTTTTCGCGCCACTCGCAGCCACCCGCCTTCCCGCAAGATAGGGTCCAACATCAAGTCCACTGGAACGAACACCGCATCCGCTCGGTCTCCACATTCTCCACAGCATCTACGTCTGCGCCCGATACAATACACTTCTGGTACGCGTTCTCTCCGTCCCGCTCTTCATCAGTGCGATGTCCGGGATCAATACAAACTCCGTCGCAAACTTGCAATTCTCCATCATCGGCAAGCCCCCGGCACTTCTCTCTAGGATCTCCAGCAGCAACCAACGTGCCATCGAGAGGGAGGACGACGACGCGTCGCCATCATCTCCATTGTCCACTCCTAGGATCCCTCCTCCTGTCACCAAGCCGCCTACTTCCCGCCGCACCCTCTTTGACACACTCGCAGGCCAGCAAGAAGGAAACTCGCAAAAGCCTCCGCACCCTGCCCCACCTTCCCTTCCGTCGAACGCGTCAAAGGTTGCTAGTGCGGCGCCGAACGTCACCGCTGTCTTCTCTTCCCCGACGTCTTCTAGCCCCGTGGCTCACGCCGCTTCCTCCAAGAACGACCTCCCCGCGAACACTTCGACAGCCGGTCACGGAGCCGCCCGCACCGCCCTCCCCAACCCCAGTGCAGTCCCCGCCCGCGCCCCCCTGAGCCATTCCACGAAAGCCCCTCTGTCGATCGCAGTGACGTCTTCAAGGGTCTCCCAAGCACCGCCCACCTCGGATCCTCCTGGATCACAGGGCGCGGCGTCGTCCCCAGCGTCCGCCGACCGCCCCCAGTCCCAGGGCGAAGACGCCATCGAGAGGATGCGCCAGGCGCTCGCCCGCCTCCAGGCCGAAGGGGAAGAGTTCAAGCGCAGGGAGGAGGCGACCCGGCGCGCGTTCGCGGACCAGCAGGACCAGGCCGCGCGCTGGCACGAGCGGGCGGATACCGTCGCCGAGCTCATGGGGACGGTCTTCGCGCAGGCCGACCTGCGCGTCCGGCGCGCCGAGGAGCGTGCCGTGGGCCTCGAAGCCGAGGCGAGCAAGACCGCGGAAGAACTGCGCTGCGCGCGGGAGAAGGTGGCACGCCTGGAAGCCAGGAACGCGGCGCTGGGGGAGGAGCGGCGGCAGGACGACGAGGTACGTCGGGCGGGCGAGGCTGCGTTCGAGGCCGCGCGCAAGGAAGCCGAGGAAGCGACGCGGCTGGCGGAAGCCCGCCTCATCGAGAGTCGGGCCGCGGAGGTGCGCGCTGCCGAGAGGCTCGAAGAGGAGCGCACGCGCTGGGCCGCGAGGCAGCGCGAGGTCGCGGCACGGTTTGAGGAAGAGAAGAGCAAATGGTCTCTGGAGCGGGCCGCCCTGCAGGAGCAACTCGACGAGCACAACCGCGCGGCAGAGCTGGAGAAGGAACGACGCATGGAGGAGCTTGCAGAAGATCAGCGCAGGCTCGAAGAGCGCGAGAAGCAAATGAGGGCCGAGCTCGAGCGGCAGAGACGTTCTCGCGCGTCCGAAGAGAAGGGCGCAGGAGCCGCATCTTCTAGCGGCCGACCCTCTGCTCCCCACATGGACGCCAAAACTGCTCGCTCTCAGATGCCCCCGGACGCTGTCGACCGTTCAAACTTAGCTGCGCCCTCGATTCCACTGTCCGCGCCTGCCCCCAACCTCCGGCATCCCACTGCCCAGTCGGACCCTCCACAGGCCGCGTCTTCTCGCGAACCTGCGTCTGCGCCCTCGACGAACCCTACTTTGCCGCCATCGAAAACTGGTCTATCGGCTCCCAGCAAACCACGTGGGAAGGGCCTGCATCTCAATACAGGCACTGTCCCCACCCGCGTCGGTCCTCTTTCCAATGGTGCAACTCCGGGTGATGGCCACCCATCGGCCCCTTCGTCGGGCCGCGCACAGACTCCTGTACCTGAATTCAAACCACAACTCGACACCCTTGATAGAATTGTTCCACGAGTGTCGGTCAAAGTGGAAGAGACTTCGACACCGATCAAATCTGAAGTTTTATCGCCCGTCGCTGTCGGTCTTGCCCACCCCGCCCCACAGGCCCCTCCCGAGGGTTCAAGCTCAGAAACCGCAAGACCTGCTGCTGCTCCTACCACCAATGCTGTCGGCCTTAACCTTGCAACATGGGGACGGCCTGCCGCAGATCCAGGGTCACCAGCGGTGTCATTGGGTCTTCATTCGCCTGAAATGGCCTTCACGCCCGTCATTGCACCAGACCTCGCATATCCATCGAGAGACTCGTCACCGTCCCGTTCTGCTCGCGGCTCCGTGGCGCGTTCAAGTGGTCCCGGATCTCCTGGCCGGCAGTCGCTACGTCAATTGCCACAACCCCACCATTCTTTGCCCCTTCCTCCTGTCCCTCTTCCGGTGAGACGACCTTATTCGCCACCACAGACCGACCATCGTCAAGGGGACCGCTGGTCACCTGAGGAAAGGACTTACGGGCGCGACACTCGCTACCCTCCGCAAGTCCCTCAGAAACGCTTCAGAGATGATGACAATGAGGCCCCGAATTCCCGTCGCCTTAGACTGGAGGAACCGGATGACTTCTATGCTCGCGGTGGATCTGATCATTCGGATGGTGGGCTGTCGCCCCTTCGCGATGAAAGGCGAGGAAGAAGCCCAGAACGGTCTCCAGGGCCATCCTACCGCCCTTCGTACGACTCTCGTGAGCGTGGCTTCAGAAGCAGGCGCACGTCCCCAGAATCACCACGAAGACGCTCTCCTTCACCACGAAGGCGCTCTCCTTCTCCACGAAGACGTTCTCCTTCACCACTCCAGCCGATTCGACGTCCCCGCACCCCTCCTGGAACATTCCGTGGTCGGCGATCTCGTTCTCACTCACCTCGTCCCGACAGAGCGCCATACTCTCCTCCGTCTGTTCCTGCTAACGGGTATGCTCCTCCTGTGCCGGAGCCCCGAGGCGCGTACAAGGAAACTGAAGCACCACGCTCCCAGGTTCCACAGGGGTCCGCCGTACGCCCGGGACCGTCCCAGCCCCCCGCCCTACCGCGGGGGGCCCCGCCGCGCCTCCCCGCCGCGCAGCCCTCCCCGAGCAAATCGGGCGTTCCCTCCGCCCCCACCCATTTTCCCGCTAAGGCGGGCTCGCGAAGGGCCTCGCGTCGGCGCCCAAGCGGGGGCGCGCAACCTGTCCAGGGGTCCCAGGTATCCCTAGAACCTGGAAAGCCGCAACTGTTGGATCGCATGTCAAACCAGTCTCCGTCACAATCAACCAACCTGAGCCTCGCAGATCGGATGAGCGCTCCTCAAACTAAGCTTGGACGCAAGGCGAAAGCAAACAAGATGGGCAAGCAGAATGCCGTTCACCAAGATCGGGCCCCCGCGCGCCATGCACCTTATTCTCCCCCAAGACCCAAACACGCTGGAACATCAAGACCACTAGAGGAGCGATTGTCTGCACCCGGCGCCCACCTTTGAAAGGGCGATCCAGGAGTGTAGTTGACACGTAATGTTCTTTGGGTTCTAAGCGACACTCTGGTGTGGCTTTGGTTTACTAGTCGATCTGTATCCCTAGGTCTCCTTCCGTTCGCCATTTAAGATGGCGAAATGTGTTCTTATACCCTCCAGCAGGCACTGATGATCTTGTGTTCTTTTGCAGTAACTGTATCCCAAAATTTCTCTCGGCTTTCCTGTATGCAGCACGACCGTCATGCCTGTTATGCCTATCATGCCACTCCACTGTACCACTTATGAGCGATAGCCATATTGCATTATGTTCTTAGTCCAAACTCTTAATCCATCGAGTTAATTAATCAAACAACGAGCCGCATGACATGGTATCGGTGGGTGGCGAACACCCACGACAAAGACAATATTCCGCCATAATGCTACATAATGTATGATACATTCTACCTCTGTCGCGCGCTCAGCTCGCACCACAGATAGTGAGCTCCCTCATCTCCTGCAAGACACCTTCGACCTGCAGCGCATCTACGTCAACGGCGCCCAAACGTGGTGCAGTAAACGAGGAAGAAGGAGAACAAACGCACCTGTGCATCCAACTGGCCAGCGGCGTAATCGTCGCGGACGCTCTCTGCAAAGTATCGCTGCACGCCTCCGAGCTTCTCGTAACCCTCCTCGGCGAACTTGCACTGCATACGGATCATAGCCTCGAAGCTTGGGTCGAAGTACGGGATGCGGAGATCCAGCAGCTGCGGGAGCTCCGTGATGAGCTGCTCGTTGAGCATGTCGAACACCTCCTTCGCGTCATCGTGCTCCTGCTGTGCCTGCAATGCGTGTCAGGAAGTGCGTGCGGACGACGGTCATGAATTCGGCATAGACGGGATGCAATGGTTTGAAGACCAACGATGAGGGTGCGTAGAAAGGGCGACTCACCTTGGGCAGCTTTGTCGGGTCATCGCTTGGTTTCGCAATAAGCTTGTTCATCTTGCTGCGCGCGGCGTCGTAGTCCAGGAGCTAAACCGCGAACCCTCCGTAAGCATGACGTCCCTATGTAAGAGCTATGACGGCATACCTTCTTATTGCGCTTATTGATCTGCTCGTTTACGACTGGGAATATAGCGTTCATCTTGCCAAGGGGTTCCATGATGGTTGTACGGTACGGTGCTTCCTGTAAGACAAGGTGGACAGCTCGTGAGACGGGGGCGGGACGAGTGGCGTTGGGGAGACGAAGACATACCAGTTCGCGCCCGATACCCGTGTCTAGATCGTCTACTGCCCGCTTGTACGAGTGCGCGGCCATAGCGCTCTCCGAGGCCTTATCTGCTGCGCTGTAGAACACGTCGATGGTGTCCGCGAGGCGGCCTTGTGTCGCAGTCATGGCTGGAGGACGACACGCTCAGAGGTGGGCAAACGCGGGGAGAGGGCAGGCTACGATACCTTTCATCGCGTCCGAGTATCCCTTCGCCGCCTTCTGCAGGGTCTGGCACTCCTTCTCAAACCTGACGAAAGGCGTTCCGTAAGCCCTACTGCGGGAACAAGGGCCTCGACGAGGTGCACGAGACGCACGTCCTGAACTTGGCCTCCTCATCTGCGAACTCGCGGTCCACGGTGCGCTCGATCTGCCCGGTCTTCTGCAGGAGCTGCAAGGCGAGAGCGACGCGTCAAAATCGGCGTCCGCATGCGCCGGACAATACGACAGGCGAGGCGAATTTGAGGCGTACCGTCGTGCCCGCGCGAGAGATACCCTTCTTGAATCTAGCCGAACGGAGCGGGGGAAAGAGAACGAACGCATCAGCGACCGCCTGTGGTGGCGTGACGGGCCAGCGCAAGCAGGGGGCACGCACCCAGTCCAGCTCATCTTTCGTGTGTGGTAACTAGCGCTAGAGTGGTGCGGTAGGCGTAAAGGTGGAGGGAGAGACAGGCGGTGGAGGTGTGGACGGCCTCAGGCGGATACTCTGCGATCGCAGCTGCTTATGGGCGCTTGAGGGGCACCGGTTCCGCTTTGCTCGATCTGGACTCGGGCCCTGGGCCTGTGCGAATTCATCTCTTTCACTCAAGCTCTGATCACGCTCTCATGCTAAATGTTAACCTCTTTGCTGCCCCGGCAGACGGTCTTTTCCTTCTTTGGATCAAGGGGCATTCCAAGTTCGAGTCAGACCCTCCGCACTGTATATACCGCGCATCCGGGTCGTGTCGGAGCCGGGAGCAAGCAAGACTGAATGTGTTGATCTTTCGGAGAGTTCAGGCCCTTGTCGAGCTTGATTCGGACAATACATAACAAAAACTCGCGGGGCATGTCGAGTGGAAGCGTTTCCCAGGCCAAAGGGGTGGCCGCGAGGTTATCGTATAGGTCAATACAAGAAGATGTCATTGTGCGTAGCAACCTAATCTTAGACTGAGTCTAACGCTCTATCTACAAGCAATGGTTGAATTGACGACCCCTGCCGTGTCTTGTCGATGTCACGGTTGCGAAAACTTGCGTAATAAGTTAGGTGACCTGATAGCGACGTGCAACTTCAAAGGGACATCCGGGGGAGGCGGTGGAACCTGGCTGGTTGTTACAGCGGTATCCTTTCGAGCTCTTCGAGTGTCCAAAACTTCTTCATGTTCTCCCCGCGGAGGTCCTGGACCTGTGGTGCGATGTCGGTTTGTCAGTTTGTGCAATTCCCATACATAGGACGAGAAACGTGCCTCCTGATCGAGGTGATTGAAGAGCACCTCTCTCCAGCTGTCGAGGCACTCCCGCATCTCCTCCGGCTTGTACGTTGACGGCTCGTCCAAGTACTTCCGGACCAGCTTCGTGAGCGCGTCGACGCCTTCGCGCATATAAATCGTACGTCAGACCACCCGCAAGTCATCTGATCGCGCGCACACGCGGCGCACCATGGTGGATGCCCTCATGGGACTTGAGGTGGACCTCGTTGTCCTGGAACGAGGTCATGCGCTTCGCGAGGAGCGGGAAGATGTGCCGCTCTTCGATCGTGTGGTGCACGGTCAGGCCTGAGCTACGCGTCAGTTGATTTGAGTCTGCACACGAGAGGGAGCGCCACGGGCTCACTCTTGCAGAGACTCGTGGCCATTCTGAGGTACATGGGCAACGACATGCCGCGCTTGTTAAATGAGCCATCTGCTAGCTAGTTCCACGCGATGAATGGGAGATTGCGACTCAGCATACATCCACTGCTCGAACAGCGGGTATTGGGCGGCCGAAGCAAGGCGTACCTCATACAATGCGTTGACTGTCAGAAAACAAAGATCAGCTCAACATGTCGAGGATTATTTTAAGCGTAGAAGCTCACACTCGTGCTTGAAGTGGTCATGGAAGTAGGACATCCCTTCTGATAGCTAAATACAACGTCGAGCCCACGCCGAACGCATGAACTCGGCTCACTGAACAGGTTTACACGGAGAACGCACCCTGTTCCAACGAACTTCCTCGTACGAGTCGGTCATGGCGCCAAGCCTGTGTCCTCGGTGATAGAAAGCTTTTGACTGCGTGTGTAGACGAACCCTCGCAATCGGACGATAGGGCCACGGAGTCCTTGAGAAGATGCTGCCGGTTCTGGGGATCCGGAGGCGCCAAAGCATACACAGAAAGAGGCCGCCAGCAGTGGGGCTCGCGGCCCACAAGTCGACTTATAAGTATTGCCACCGAAAGGCCGCCGGGGGGTATCACCTGCTGGCCGTCGTTCACCGGCGGTCGCTGCGCCTCCTGGGGAGAGCTTGAAAATGCGCAGGAGGTGGACGAAACACCGCAGGAAATACTCGCCCAAAATAGAAAGGTGGTGACAAATTGGGGTGACCCAGCTCGTGTAAGCCCCTCCAACGCCGCAAGTAATGCCGGTATATTCGGTATACTCTGCAAGTACTACAGGTGCTGGTTTATAGCACTGAGATCCTCTGGGACAGTCACGTCCGTCGCGTCATCGCTTTCGAAACGCTTAGGCCGCTGCTGGGGACACGCGAAACTACTTTGTATGTAGGCCACTACGTCACTGTCTACGATGGGCTCGCTGGTTGGGAAATTTCGAGCCACGGCGGCCGCCTGTGGGCCCCCGACTAGTCAGACACTGTCAAGTAGCTTCGAAATTCCTTTTCTATACGACCATTGAAACGGCGGCCGACATAGCAAGCACAGCTGTGGGTGACGGATCTCACTAGCACTAGCAGGGTCGAGGAGATGTCTGCGTACAATTAATTAACGGACCCCCATTGGCACGGGAGACCTGCCCAACGTCCGCGATGAGGCACCGCCCGGGGGCGGGGGGGCAACGCTAAAAGTCTGATACCCTCCCCTTGAAGCTCCAGTCCCCGCCGTCGTCCTCGCCCCACTTGCCCACCGGCTCGCGCTTCGGGCCGCCCTGCTCGCCCGTCGCGGGGTTCACGTCGCCGTCGAACTCGGCCTGCACGGGCGCGCGCGCGTCGGGGTGCATCGCCATGTCCGCCTCGGCCTGCTCGCGGCTCGAGGGCGCGGAGAGCGGCGCCTGCGCGGCGCGCACGAGCTCCTCGAACTCGCGCTGCTGCTCGCGCGGGAGCGGCGGCGGCGCGGGCCGCACGAGGGACGCGCCGCGGTCCGCGCCGCGTGTGGCCGTCGTCGAGGAGAGGGCGCGGGCGCTGCCCAGCGAGGCGAAGGCGCGGGCGTGGTGTTTCGCGCACAGGGCCGAGGCGATCAGGGCGCGATACATTGCGGGCCCGTTCTGAGAAAAAAGGAACATGCGAGGGTGGGTGAGCCGCGAGCGCATGCCGAGGAACTCGGACGTAACGGAGGGCGATCTTTTACGCACAGGTTACAGGGGTATGAATGGGGGGTCGCCCGTCGGGTCTCTATGGGATGATGGTGTTTGGTTAGGAGGATTGACAAACCATGCGGGTGGGCGTGATACGCACCGGCGGAAGTACGGCTTACGACGAGTCTTGCTGGCAATGGAGCAGCGACAAGGAGGCTGGCGAGACTAGGCCCGGTGCAGACCTCGATACTGAAGCGACGCACGCTGCTGTCGTCGAGACGGCTGCAAACCGAGATCTCTTGTCCGCGGCGGAAAGAGACTATTTGAACCAAGTCGATGACGGTGGCAAGGGGCAGGAGCATTCCCGACGGGTCGGGGAGCACGGCCACTGCCGGTCTCGCCCGGAACACGTCTCGGCGGACAGGACGGATCAAGATGGGAGCGGTCCGATTGGGCGTCCGGCAACCCGGGAGGCGCCGGGCCGGAGGAGGTGATCGATCTCGCCACCATCGTTGGCGAGAGGGCGCGGGCGTCTAGGACTGGGTTGCACAACAGTTGCACCGAGGCAGGCGAAGCGTGGGCGGCGCGAGCGGCGCGCCGTCCGCGGAGACGCTAACCATATAAGAGCAGGTATGCTCACGAGTGTACGTAGATCTCCGGTCGGTCGCTGAGCTGAGGTCCGAAGGCGCGTATTAGGTACGTAGCATTCGTCCGACGGTCGTCTCAAGGCCAGCGTCGCTGGATGCCAGGCCTCCTGACGGCGGGTGGAGGGGCTGGAATGGAATTTTGTCGGTCTTGGACGTTGGAGCATCGGTACCGGGACGGATCACGATGGCCAAGGCGCGCGCGCAGCGAGGGGAGGGGTGCTCGAGGATGTCCGGATTCGGCACCGGGGAAATAGTGTTTTCAGCGGGTGATGGCGACGGGCGCTGGTGACGTCGGACGGCGTCGGACTTAGGCGCGGGAGGGCGCGGTGTGTGCGTTCGACAGCGCGATCAGAACGCCGGCAAGGGCGAGGAAGGGGAGGAATGCCGGGGGCTTCGCGGCTAGACGCGGCCGAGGCGGCTGGGGGGGGGGGGGGCAGACGCAGCACGGCAACGGGCAGGTGCAACGCAACGGAGAGCCTAGTGCGGCGGTTGCCAGCCATGGGTTATGCAAGTGTCAGCGGGGTCGCGAGGCTTGCGCGCGGCGGGGGCGGAGTGCGGGACGAGAAGGTGCGCGCGCGATCAGGAGGGGGACAGATGTGGGCAGGCGGTGGCGGGTGGAGGGCAGTGGCAGGCGGTGGCACGCGGGAGAACAACGTGGTCGAGGAGGCCCGGATGTGGGAGAAAGCGGCTGAGGCGGGCTCCCACTGGGGTTCGCTCAGCCTCGAGCAGGCGGAGGAGCAGGCGGAGGCAGAGGCGGCGGCTCGCTGCTGGCGCGGGGGCTGCTGGGCCGGGGGAGCGGGAGGGCCGCCACGTGAGGGGGCGCGAGGGCGGTTACGGCACAAGTTGCTGGCTAAGGGCGTTAGGTAAGCGAGCCTGAGCCGCGGGGACTGGGAAAGTTGATTGCGCCTCTGGATCCCAGCGCCTCCCCGCGCCCTGGAAGATCCCTTGGTGAATAAGAACTGTACAACTAATGTCCCTCGCTCCAGCCCGCCATCCGACCCCCGCCCACCGCCACCCTCGTCCCCGCCCCGCCCCCGCCCGCACCGTTCTGCACACCCATGCAGTCCGCAGGCCTCGCAGGCTGGATGCCCGGCCAGCCCACTGCCGTCATCGACCTCGGAGAAGAGTTCGCCCCTGATCCGTCAAACGCCTCCACGGCCGCCTTGCAGTTCTCGGCCGCCTACTATGCCGTCGACTCCTCCGCTGAGGGAAATGGCTCCAAGAAGCGAAAGGTAGAGCGCGCCTGTGATTTCTGCAGAAGGCGCAAGGCTCGCTGCGACGGCCCTAGAATGCCGGACAACGTCTGCAGCAATTGCATCTCAAACTCCAGGTCCTGCACATATCTGTGAGCATCATTCGGTCATCTCTCCCCTGTCCCGCCCTCCTGACAGCTTCTATGCGCCCGACAGTGAAGGTTCCAAGCCTAGGGGGCCGCCGAAAGCGTGAGCCACGGCCGCCCCTCGCTGATATCGCAGCCGATGTTCACTAACCCCTATTAGGTATGTCGTCGGCCTCGAGGACCGCGTCGAGAGGATGGAGGCCCTCCTCAAGCGGGTCAGTACTGCATTCTGTCACATCTCCTTTTCTTTCGTGATTTGTATTCCGGGGTTCACATTTCCTTCTAGCTGCGTCCCGAATGCGACTTCTCCGCAGAGCTCGGTCCCCCGATCGTTCGCGACTCCTGGAAGACTGAGCCTATGTCCGCCTCTGCCTCCTCGGATAAGGCGCGCTCAAACTCGCCGAGGCAACCTTCAGAACACTCGCCGACAGTCAGCACCAGGCAATCGCTTGCTTCTCTCACGGCGCCAGCTCCGAACCGCGCGTGTCCCACTGACACCCCCGGTGCAAGTAGTAGCGCAGCCAAGTTGCGCGCAGCCTCCGGGGCGCGAAGGGTGTCGCGCGGAAACAAAGCACGGAAGGCTACCGGGCGAGACGACGACGGATCCGGCTCGGAGCATGATGCCTCATGCTCGGACCTCTCGGACTCGTCTGACACGGACGATATGGGCGAGTTGAGCCTCGTGCGTGGTATGAAACGTCTTACGCTACGGGGTCTTGAACCCACGGAAGGCTCTCCGAAGCAACATACTCTTGACAACCAACTCCGCTTCCACGGGAAGAGCAGCAGCTTCAAACTCATCAATGCCACGCGCGAATTCATGCAGCTCCACATGGTCGAGTCGTCGAGCGAAGGTCGCCAGTCTAATTCGCCCGCGGATATTCAGCTTCCGATTCCGACCACAAACAAACGCGAGGAGTTCTGGAGGATACCTCGGGTGGGTTGTATCAATAAGGCTGAGCTTGAACAAGGAGCTTAACTGAAATGGCGGCGACCTGACAGTGGGAGCAAGCATACGAAAACGCCGACGATCCGACGCGCCTTCCCGACTGGCTGCTTCCAGGTTTCCCGCCCCCAGACCTCGCCGAAAAGCTCATCAAGGACTTCTTTGAACTCAACGCTAGCACCTTCCCAGTAAGCTCGCATCTCTCGTTGTGACACCAAATCCCGATCGAACTTACGTCTTTGATAACAAGTTACTCCATCGCCCAACCTTTGAGCGCCAATGGCGGGATCAGCTGCACACAAAGAACGCTTGGTTCGCGTGCATATGTTTGGGGATCTTCGGCATTGCCAGCCGGTGGAGTTCGGATCCCCGCGTCCTGCCAGACGAGGTGGCGGACAAGGCTTCTGAGGGAAAGAGCGACGACATTTGGACGCTCGCGGGCTGGAAATATATCACGATCGGTGCCAGTACGTGGAAGCCTCTCTTTTCCCGCACGGTGCCTCATTGCTGATGCGCGGTCCCGCTAGAGATACACGAGTCGCGTCGAAGCGTTCTCTGTCCGCCCGAGCTCTTCGAGATCCAGAGCTTCGCTGTACGTCGCTCGGATCCTGTCGCGGATGCCCCAAGCTGACGTATCTCGCGCCACCATCGTTCGCCTCCTCCCGTATGACCCGCGCCGACCGCACCGGCATTGTGATATGTGGATGGCGTGATTTCCTCGCTAGCTCATCGCTCAATACTTCCGGGGCACAGTCGCCCATCACGGCTCCTGGTTCTACCTCTCCGTGGGCGTCCTAAAAGCGCAGGACGTCGGCGCGCACCGCCGGAAAATATACGGCCACAAGCCGACCGTCGAGGAGGAGCTATGGAAGCGGGCGTATTGGCACCTCGTGGCGTTCGACCGCTTCGGGAGCATGCTCATTGGGCGACCGTGCTGCTCCCGCGAGGAGGAGTGAGTAAATCCTCCGACCGCTTCATCTGGGCCCGCGCGTGCATGCGGGCTTCTGGGGCGTTGTATTGGACTAACACGTGCTACTCGCGACTTCTAGCCTCGACCTGGACCTCCCTATAGAGGTCGACGACGAGTACTGGGAGAATGATGACCCCGACCTCGCCTTTCGCCAGCCCGAGGGCAAACCTGCTGTCGTCTCTGGATTCTTGGAGTGGATCAAACTCAGCCATATTGTCGCATATGCGCTAAAGACCTTGGTACGTTCCGCCTCATGTAGCTGTGGCGCCTCCGCTGACGTGTCGACGCCGTTAGTACGCTCCTAGCAAGTCGAAGCCTTCACTGGGCCTAACGGGAGCTCAGTGGAAGGAGAAGACGGTCGAGAAACTCAACGAGGCGCTGTTGAAATGGCTAGATGAGCTCCCGGCACGTCGTGAGTCCGCCATAACCCTGATAACGTGAACAACGCCTCTGATCGGGCTGTAGTACGATGGCGGCCCGACATAGAAGACCGGACGTTCGCAAGTCAGGCTGCCACGTTGTACACAACCTACCACCTCATTCAAATCATCATCCACAGGCCGTCCATCCGGGTCCCTCGTTCCCGTCTACCCCACATGCCTTTTCCACTACCTCACTCTCCCTCGTCACAGAAGGCCTTGGCGATATCCCTCAACTCAGCCCGGGCAGGCGCGTACATCCTCGATGTTCAGACTCGGCGCGGCATGACAAATATCTTGAACGTCATCCACGTCTCGTTCTTCTGTGCCGGGGTCCTTCTCATCCATCTCTGGGATCTTGTTCGTCAGTTCTCGTCACAACGGTCGATGGAGGGACGTGCCTTCATCTCGCAGGAGATCTCGTCGGTCATGGATGAGATCGGAGATGTGATGGCGCGTCTGGAAGAGGTTAGTCCGAAGTGGGAACTGGCTCGGGAAATGCTGTGAGTATCCAACTCTATCAATGACTTTGAACATGGCCCTTACTGATCCATCACTTCACATCCGTGCGCGTTGTTGTGCCTTACGATCTCGACCTTCAACAGTGACGAAATCAAAGATGCCCTACCGGACAGCCCAACCGAGGAGTCGCCGCACAAGTCAGCTTTCTCCGAGATGCAGACTTCGATCCCGCTGTACGAGGTTCCGTCGACGCATCCATCGAGGGCCCACAACTCGTCGCCTGGCCCTAGCTACCAGATATCTCCGCTCACGCCACCCGAACACTTCGACCTGCGGGGCTATCGACAACCAGATCACATCCACACTCCGCGAGCCAGCGGGTCACGTTCATCCTTCAGCCATTATTCTGCTCCCCCTCCGTCGGTCGAGCAGCCCTTCCAGTTCGAGGGGCAGCTGTGGAACATGGACGGAGCGCCCGCGTCGCCTCCACCTCTCCCAGATTTTCAGTTCTTCCCCCCGCCGTCACAACATTCCGTGCAACATTACACTCCTCGACCTCCCCCTCCTCCCCGAGCTGCCCCACCGCCGGCACCTGCACCGATCCCTCGAGGTTCCGCCGGCTACCACCCCATACGCCCGATGCAGCCGCCTCCCATCCGAACCGATGTTGGGCCCGGCTATCACGCGCACGACCCGACATATCACACGTCTCCACACCCTCATTCCTACCACCCTCAAGATCCCAGCCCAACAGATCCGTTCCCCGCCGAGTACCGAGCGTCCTTCTGCAAAGAGGGCGACAACTCGTTGACCCACCAGGAGTGTCTCCGAATGAGGCTCCTTGAGGAGGTGTATCAGCAACCACGCCCGCCGCCACCCGGTCCAGGCGGCGGGCCTGCGGGTGGGTATGTCGTTCAACCGCCTCCACCGCCAAACCAGTGGGTGCCGCCAGATGGCCGGAGGTGAGATTTCCGCGGTTTACGTTGTATCTCCGAGAGCGAGCAGACCATCTGATTGATACTGCGTGCCCTCCAGGTGGTCTTGATCTCGAGCCTCGCACGCACGCGTAATCAGGTCCGCTTGATGTCGTATCGTCGCCGCTCGGTATCTTGTTGTAGTTTTTTCCGCCTTCGGTATACGTCATCCGGACCTGTTTTGATCTATATCTATCATCAGTTGGCCAGCTTTCTCCAATGCTGTATCGTCCGCTTTCTTGCGCATTCGCCTGCAAATATTCTGCCTAGGCTCCACGTCATCCACACTCGTTGCACACACGGAATCGCCGTTACGACACTCACGACCCACTCGTTATCCATACCCGATTGTCCATAATCAGATTACTCGCTTTGCTCTCGATGTAGGTAGTATATTCCTCACTGGTCCCCCCTGTTTTCGTTCTTGTGTTTATGCCATACCCATGAACCCTTTGCTACTCGCTGTAGTACGGTACTGTATCGATAATGTACATAACATTCGAAAGCCCCGTCATACACGTCCCGTCGCGCTCCAAGTCCCACACACGCCCTATCTTGGAACATCGTACGCTTGCTGTACGGCATAGCCATGCCGATCCTCGTCCCGCCCCTGAGTACTTCGCAGGCTTGTTTACGCATCCGCCACGGGCCCTCGCACCCTTATACACTGCGCACTGCAGCCTCGCCACGCACCACGAGCCCTCACGTCGAGGTTATTTTGGCCGGGCCCGCGGCGCGGCCCGCGCGCGCGCAGTGCGGCCCGCCAAGGCCCCCCTCGTGCGCGCTGCGCAGGGGACCTTGGGGGGCCTTTGGGCCTTTGGGCGGCGCCGACGCAGCGCCGCCGCCGCAAGGCGTAACCACTGGTACCCACGGCCCCCGGAGATGCGCTGCGTACCGAGGGGTGGACAGAGCCGGCGGCGATTATGTCACGGGAGAACATGCCCTGTTCATTTGCGCACATTCCGTGCGGCGCACGAGGCCGCTTGTGTGTGTGCGGGCGGAGGTGGGCGGGGGCGGAGACGTGTGGAGGGGGTGCTTGTATGCGCAATATATTCCGCGCCGCGGCCTCGGGACGGGGGGTGGACCCTCGCGGGGCCGTCCGCGGCGGGACCGATTGTGGCGCACCAATTTCGACGTCCGTCCGCGTTGAGCTGTGCGTTGGCCTGTCGCACAGTTTTTTGAGGGTGGGTCTCTGTGCCTAGCGGGAGGTTCTGCAGAACGGCATAGGCTCCGCATTTAAGTTCTGAGGTCGTTCGACTTCACTCCTGGGTGCGTTGGGAGGTGTCGAAGGCGCGATATGGATTAGTGGAGCCGTGATGCCGGCAAAAAAGGTTGCTGAGGGCTCGGAGGAACAAAGACTGTTGGTTAGAGGGTTCTTTCTTGAGCTTACCCTCTGAGCAAGGAGCAAAGAAGCATGGCGTAAGGGCAGGAAAGACGAGGAGGGACTTGCAAGTCATCGGGAGTTGTCCACAGTCGAATACGAATAAGCCTTGGGTCAGAAAACGCTCCTCACACATTGGATACGTCGTGAGCTTGCAGGTGAGTGTTGGAGGGCAGCGGTCTCCTACGAGCCATCACATGGGGCTCTCCGACGGCTTGAAGCGTAGTGTTGAAGTCCTAATGTGGTTCGACGTATGGTGAGCCGCCATCATCCGGGGTTCTAACAGCACCACCCCATCTCACCTGTCGGGCGCACAAGAAGATACCTTCGCTATATGATATGCCTGAAGCACGCCATCCGCGTAGCGTATGGTCGGCACGGATCCAAGATACCGCCGTCCGTTCAGTTGAGGCAGAGTATGGTCAGAACAAGGAACCTAAAGTTTAACCCCTTCGTATGGTTCCTGCGAGGATCATTCTAGGAAGAGGGGAGTAGGTGGTGCTGCCGAATACGTGGATCCATGAAGATGTTCTCAATGTGCATTGCGGACGTGACATCCAAACTCGAGAGATTCACCCGTCGGAAGACAGTCGGCAAGCTGCCTATGATGGAAAGAGAGTTGATCATTCGTGTCTACCATGAAAACCCAGACCAACATACCACACGGTGGCGGAGGTCTGCTGGTTACGCCACAATCCCATTGCGGCCGCGTTACTCCTATTCAACGTCAGTTGTGGCCGAAAGTGGCGGCGGCGAAGGAAAAATGTGGATGTCAGCGCGTCGACTCCGGGGAGGATCTCGAAATAGGGTGCTTGGAGATTCTAGACCTCGCCTTGACGACAAGGGATTAGGCAGTTCAACGGCTCCGTCAGCAATCGCACAGTTCGTCCACATGCACCATGTGCTGAAACCCAGCGACGCGACGTGGGCCTGAGATGTAACTGCAGCGTTTAGGTAAATGAAAAGATATTCGGCGCACCACGACGAGGAAAGCGTCGCAGTGCATACAGGCGACGCGGGGTGCCAACACAACGCCCGTCGCCCCTGGAGAATTTTCTGATGAATAATGCCATTGCTCATGGAGCCGAGATAGTCTGCTGCCAGTCTGGACCGTGGAAAGAAGTCGAAGATCAGTGAGTGTTCAAGTAAAGCGAAAAGACGGCGAACCCTGTCCTGGAAAAGTTTTGAAGCGACGTGAGGCGTGTATTTGCGACAATAAATCACGCAGCGATATTCTATACCTAGTGTAAGGGTCAACTGCTCTTGAAAAAGGATCATAAATGTAGGAATAACACATCCGCATGCTCTGTCCGGCGACGAACACAGAGCACATGTTGTGGGAGGCAGCCGGTAACCTAATACAACGGCAGCCGAGGGTTGGCATGCATGCACCTCAACCACTGCCATGACCACGAACGCAATTAAAGAATACAATAACCTATCATTGCCCAGCTGGTTGTAGTGTCGGGGGCGGACGAAACACTGAACCTACTAGACTTGATGGCCGGGCCGGGCAGTGGCGTCCACGGTTTGTGGCTGTTAGGATCAGAAGGCCATGCAGAACAACGCCAAATAGTATTTGGTGACGTCATCACCGAGAGGGGAGGAGAGAATGATTAGCTATTGTACAGCAGACCGAACTAGTACGTTTAGTTACCGATCAACAGAAAGCATGGAACCCGCGAAACACAGCAATGTGCAAACGAGACGAAGACGACAACGACGATGCGACCGAGAAGGACGGCGAGTTGCGTCCCGGGCGCGCGCGGCGGCCCACCCCAGGCGGCGGGGGCAGCAGCTACTTCGCCAAACTCATCCGCGCACGCACCGCCCCCTCTGCCTCCTCCCACACCCCCCGGCCGCCGCGCACGGCGTCCTCCCACTGGCGCGCGGCCGACATTGGCGCGTGTTCTGCGACGATTCGCAGCGCCGCCCCCCCGGCTGCGAGCGCTGCGGCGTTGACTGCGCTCACCGCCTCCGCCGCGAACGACGCATCCTTCTTCGCGCCCGCCACCTGCACGAGCACGAGGGCCAGTGCCGGCAGCTGCCCCTGGCCCTGCGCCTGCCCAGCGGTAACTTGGGCGCCGCCGCTCGGGACCGCCGGGCGCACCAGCCGCGCGAGGTGGGGGACGATCGTCGCAGGCGGCGTCTCGCCCGACGGGCGGTACACGACCGCGAGGTGTGTGAGGGCCGGGAGCGCAGCGAGGCGCCCCCAGCCGACTTCTTCTGCGGTGCCGGGCGCTGTCGAGAATGCGAACGGGCACTCGGGGCGGCTCGCGTCGAACGAGGCAAGGTGGATGCGGAGGTGGGTGACCGTGCGCCCGACGAGGGAGGCGTCCCACCCGTCGCGGCATGCGGCGCCCAAGAAGTGCTGCTCGCGCGGCGCCGCGAGCGCTTCGATCGCGCGCGCACCGTGCGTCTGCTGGTACGTGGGGAGCGAGAAGCCGCACGCGAGGGAGCGCACGCCGGCGCATGCGCACAGCACGCGGTCGATGCTTTGCACGGGTCCGGGAGTGAAGATGCCCAAGTTGCGGACGCTCGTGGAGACGAAGGACGCGGGCTTGGATGCGAGCGCCGCGACGAACGCGCGTAAGGAGCGCGCGGAGGAGAGGACGACGGTGTGGTAGAGGATGGGGTCCGTCCAATGGCGTACCGCAGAGGATACGAGTGTCAGGTTTCGGGCGGTGGCGCGGTCGGAGATAGCGGCGTGTTCGAGGATGTCCCGAACAAGCTCGACAGGGAGGTTGGAAAACACAAAGGGAATGGCCATCTTGCGAACAACTGATGGATGGGGAGGCTGACGAATAGGCACTAGGAGGGGTTGTGCAGTTTGGTGCCTATTGGGGCTCCAGTTGGGTATAAATCAAGGCTGGGGCCTGGGGTATACCGAACAGGGAATGCGTCGAATGGTGATCAGCGCGGCGAGGACGGAGAAAGAGTAAACGACGCACCCGCGATAGGGCGGTATATGTAGGGGCCGCCCTGCATCATGGGTGGCACCTCTATCGTGCAACCGTGCGGCAACGTTACAGCACGGCGGTTGTGGAGCTGGCCGCAGAAATTTGGGGTCCTCGGCAGGACGGAGGAAGCGTCGTCACTTTCGCATGACCGCGACTTCTTTCAGTGCGTTTCAGGCAGAGGGTGGTCTTGCGCGCGGTCACCCGAAGCTCATATGGGCGCTGACGCTGTTAAGAAGTAGAATGAAGGCGAAGAGGCGTGCCAGGGGAGCACAGCGCGAGACGGAGCGGACGAAAGAGCGTCGGAAAGGCTACGGAGGGCGGCGAGGGACACCGACGCCCGCCCTGGCGATGACGTAGCGTCGGGCTGACTAAGCAGTCGACAGTGAGGTTTTGGAGCTCATCGTGCTCAAAGAGGAAGGTGGCCACAAAGATATCTTGCGAGGATCACTCCCCTCGATGTTCGGCCGTCAGAAGACAAACCGGCTCTCCGTTCATGATACAAGCTGCCGACGGAGCGTCGTGCGTGCCTTAACATTACACAAATAACGATACCAACATCACTGTTCAACTGCGCCGTGTATTGTATATCCTGCCGCTCAAGCTCTGGATTCCTCCATCCTCAAGGGCCTCGAGGCCATGCTCCAATTAGGGGGCAGAGGGCGGGGCTGGAGTCGATGGAGCGGGGGAAGCCGAAGTGGAAGGGACGGTCGAAGGCGCAGTCGAAGCGACTGAAGCCGTCGCGGACCCAGGCGGGGAAACGGCCGTACTCTGAGTACCATTCGCGGAGCTCGTCGTAGTGGCAAAAGCCGCGCTGGCTACTCCTCCCGAGCCGTCCACGTTCACGCCTTTGGAGGTCAGCGCGTTGAGAATTAGCACCAGACCGCTCATCTGTGCGGATTGAAGTAGGGATAGGTTGATCTCCAGGCTGAGCATGCTCCCGTTCGTCGACTTGATCACTGCAGGAGGTGCTTGCTGTCCTGCTGGTGGCAGGGAGGTGGATGCGATAGGAATGATGCCTAGTGCAGCCAATGCCGGAAGGGAACTGACAGGAAGCTGGACAGGGATCGCCGTATTGCTGATTGCAGAACGCTGCGCTTGGGCTTGCTGGAGGGCCTGGGCGGATGCAGACGACGTCACAGCAGTGGAAGCGGTGCTTGCAGGAGGGTTATACGTCGTCGAAGTGCCGGAGATTGGCGTTTGAGGAGTGGTGCTCCCATAGGGAGTAGTCGTCGATGGAGAATAGGTGCTGTATGCGTGCGGGTTGTACGTGTATTGTGTTGTAGGGTATTGAGAATACGAATATGAGTATGGGGGCCGATACGGTGGCATGAAGGTCGTCGTGGGCGTAGTCGCCTTAGACGGGGAATAATAGTTGGAAGAGGTCGTTGTCCGGATCGTCGGAGCTGGACGGGGAGTAGAGACGGATGCGGTTGGCGTGGAAGGTGGTGGGGCTGTTGTACGCTTCTCCCGTTCAATTTTGTCAAGCTCCGCCCGAGCCGCACGTAGTTCTGCGTTCAAGGCAGCGGTTTCGGCTCGTTCCGCCTCCAGCACGCCCTGGGCGAGCACGTAGCTCTGGTCGTCCGGCGAGGCCCTCTATGTGACACGCGACTGATCAGCCCCAGAGAGCTAGTCGGGAGAAGGTGCAGCACGTACTTTGTCAGTCTCCAATTGGGCTTTCCTGTAACGTTCTTCAAGACTCCGCTTCCTTTTCCAACAATCCAGCGCAAACCTAGTGTCTGCCCATGCATTCTAAGAAACAGCTTCATAAGGAACGGTATATGACGTACCTGCGATTTCCTCTCGTAGCAGATCTTCCTCAGTAGCTTTGCGTTTTCCCTTTGGTGAGTTGTATGGATAAGTATTGTGCCCCCGCAACATATCCAGATCTTCCTTGGGTTGCTGGAAAATATGAAAGGGGAGCAAGCGTTTTACTGCGTCAAACTCGTCTTCAAACGGGGTTTCTGTGTCTGGAAACAGTGCAAGTCGCTGATCTTCTGCCAACTTTTCTGCAATCCTATACATTTTACGATGTGTGATTACTTAAAATCGCTCAAAGAGAGGACCAGACACAGAGGCCCTAAAATCGCAGAAACGCACCTGACAGCGGTCTGTACCATGGCATCCTCCTCATCCGCCCCCCTCTCTCGTTTCTTGCTCTGCAAAATCGCCCTGGTCCTGACGGCATCCAGGTCCGGGACCAGTGTGGCCTTGGGGTCCAGGGTGGTCTTCATTGCCTCATTGTAGGTGCCGTTCAGCGTTGATCCGTTGACCGTCCCCGGGCCTTGACTCATCTCCCGTACATCCGTGGTCGCCAGTGAGCTTGATCGCGCTATGGGCGTCGCCGGGGCGGTCGGGGGTGCTGTCGCGGCATTGCTGCCTACTCCCGTCGGAAGAGTCTCGTTGGGTGTGCTGGGTGTCGCGGGTGTCGGATCGGGGCCATTCTGGACGCGGCGGAGCTTGGTTGAGATCGTGGGGGACTGCCGCGCGTGTGCTGTGTGCGCGGAGAAGGCGGAGAACGTGTGCGAGCTTGGGCCTGCGATGCTCGACATCTTTCTTCGCCCTGCAGCAGTTTTGTTTGTTTTGTCGCGTTGACGCTGTCACGTCCACCTTCGCTGCTCTCGTGATTCATCACGCTGTCACAGATCACGAGATCAGCATGTCACATTCAGCCACACCCTCCCTGGGCGCTCGTGAGTCGTGACCCTGTGGCCTCTCATGGTCTCCACAGGGAATGCTCGCAAGGCTCTTCGGGGCGGCCCTTTGGTGGGCCGTATGTCCCGGCGGTACCTTTGGGGGCTTACATGACTTCCCGCGGCCCGCTTGGCGGGGCGAGTACATGGGTACTGATGCGAAGTTGATTCGATATTACACACAACTGCGGCCCGGGGAGCCTCACAGTTTCTCTTGGCTCATACACTGGGACAACGTATGATACACCGGCATTCTAAAGTACATTGCCAAGCCCTACGAGAACCCTCCCGCGGCAGATGGGCCTTCCGAGGTCGCCCGCGCTGCCGAGGTGTTCTGCTTGAATGCCGCCGTGGGCAGATGTCGTCGGAGGAGCTCCGTCGCCTGTGTGACCTCCTCAGCGTTCGAGCTCGCGACGAATTCGAGGTACTGTCGGGCAAGTGTGAAGTCTCCGCCACCGTGTTGGATGTGGTAGCGCGCCACGTAGACCGCTGACTTGGACCACTCAGGAACCGGTTTCTCTGCGGGGCAATATCAGCGCGAGTTCTCTGAGCTCCCCGCGACATGGGAAAACGGGAAGCGCGTGCCCGCCTTACGGCACGAAGGCCGGGGAACGCGGAGAGCTCGCGATTAATGTTGACATCGAGGTGCGGATGAAGACGAAGATGGTGGAGACGGACGCGGGGGATGTGAAAGAGAATGTGCGGGGACTCACGAGCTGCGCGACAGACCTCGACGATGCGTCTGTGGTATGCTGCGGCCTCGGCGTAGTCTTCGAGATCATTGTGTAGCTTCGCAAGCTTCTGGTGGATGATAGTCTCTTGGGGGTCCGCTCCAATCAACGAGCGCTTCAGGCACTCGATGGCTTCTCTCAACCTAAGAGGATGAGCGACCGTGCGGACGAGGAGTGAAAGGGAGCCCGTCAGCACAGCAGCGGAAATAATGCGCACACAACGCAGTCGGCGGTTGGTGAAGTCGCTTACCTCCCCATCTCTTCGTAGCACATGCCCTGAGCTTGCCAGATGCGCACGTCGTATGGTCTGATGGATGCTCGATGAACATGTTGTAGAGACGTCTAGAAGACCGATGGGTAGACTCACCGCAGCGCGGTCGCATGTTGGTAGTAGTATAGAGCATACTGATGCATGCTTAGTAGTTCGTAGGCCTGTGCAAGGCCATACCACGCCCTGTAGTCTTTGCGGTTGACATCTAAATTCCCGACGCCACGACGGCGACTTAGCTCCTGTCCAACAATTGAATTCCTTGACATGCCGACTACACGTACCCACAGCCTTGCGGTATGCTTCAATCGCTGCATGCGAGTTCTTCATTTCAACATACTCGTGACCCATCAAGGTCCACGCAGATAGATACGTCCGATCGAGCTGAGTAGCACGCCGGAAGTATTTGACTGCCTTTTCGTGCTCTGCACGTAATGAATAATAGTTCCCTAAAAGGCGGGTAAGCTGGCTTCGCTATCGATGTCGGCATGGCTTCAATAGCGTACCGATTATGCAGCAGATCTCCGGGCGGTCTTTGTCCACGGCCAGGTAATCGTGGGCTAGCTTCGACAAGGCGGTGTTATTCTCAGTCACGTAGAGTATGTTCGAAAGAATGTCGATATCGTCAATACGGTAAGGGTCGATGGCAAGAATCTTCCGGAACTCGGCTTCAGCAGCCGCGAAGTCTGGAAAGCAGGAGGCGGCATTTAGTCGGACCGGCCTTCGTTGAGAGACGGCGACATCCCATACCATGCAAATAGTAGAGAACGTTTCCTCGGAGGGCCATTACCCACATGCTCCGGGGAAAGAAGTCTTCGCTGAGAAGCCGGTCACACAGCGCTAGCTCATTGTCGGTGGGGCTGTTCAGACTGTTCAGGGTCTTGACTTGAAACATCAGCACAAGGGGATGACTGGCTGGAATTGGTAGAAGCGGCAATAGAGATGATAGCTGTTCAAACGCTTAGACCCCATGCTGTCTGACACGCGACAACCAGCACTCTACTTTACCTCATCACCGTCGCTGAGGCAATCTCCTAGAGCGACCCAGGTCGACCAATTCCACGGGTACTGCGCAATTGAGAGGATAGCGCTCTCTATCGCCTCTTCGCGCCGAGAAAGGCGGCAAAGGAATATGGTCTTTCTGTCATCCCATTGTCAGCATGCCCGGGGGATGTGCCGAGTGGATAGACTCACAAGAACAGAAGCCACGGGTCCGTGGCTTCCGATACGAGTTCTAGCAGTTGGTGCAAAGAAGTGTTCACGGGCTCGGGTGGTTGCTCCCGGGTTTCTACGAAGAGACTATTATGGGCCGCAATCTAATGCGAGACGTCATTCATGACTCACTTTCAACCTTGTACCACTCTCTCTGAGCCTTCTTCTCACCCTCCTGAATATGCGGGGCCGCCACTTAATTCCATTCATCGGAGCGACAGACGGACTTCACTCACGAGATATTGGCTATAGATTCGTAGAAACACAGCCTTCGAGCTCCGGCAGTGCCCTAGCCAGTGAACTACTCTGGCATACTCTTTTGATTGTATCAGTGTCCCAGCCATAGCTAAGTAGTCTGCATCCTGAGCTTCCCACTCAGCCTCTTGACGCGCGACCTCCGGAGAAGGCCCATGTAATGAGGGAGCATCTGGGTGCGGGGGCTGATACGGCTGTGGATGATCAGATGATCCTACGGGACCCGGCGTATGAGCCGCAAACGAAAAGGAGGGGCGGGGGTCTCTTGGTCGAGCAGGCGTAGAGGTATGGAAGTCGAGTGGTTGAGCCACGGGTATTGGGGCGAGGTCTCGCTTAGCGGCAGACAGCGAAGTGAGGAGTTCTGCAGCCCTAGGCTGCGTGTAAGAATATGAGTGCGAATAGTTGAACAGGAGACTCACCACTTGGATGCGTACAACAGCCCTCTCTCTGAACAATCATGTACCGCGTTCCTCAATGCGGTTACTGTCTCGCCATCGACTGTGAATGGCGCTTCAACCATTGTCGGCGGATTTTCAGAGATTTGTAGCAGACCCTATGCGTGTTTCGAACGGCGGATGAGGCCCGAGGGTAGACAAGACTGTAGCCACTAGCCAGGGCACGGCGGAGGAGGACAAGAGGCGCGTCGACGCGCCGACGCGCCTCCGGTCCGGACGGCGGCGCGACGCGTGCCCGGAAAGGAACATTGTGACCCTCGGGTCACGTCACAAGCCAGCCAACACCCAAACGCACCGAAACCAGGCCCGCCACCGGCCCCCTGGACGAGTATGCGAGTTCGACGTGGGCCCTCCCAACTCTCCAAGCAAGCAATAAACTGAGTGCCATTTGTATTTTGGCACAACCCACAGGGGTTTCTCGAACTTCAATCATGGTGAGTGAATCTGTGTAGCTCGCAACCGCTTTGCCAGACTTGTGGGACTCATCTGACTCCTTCAGGGCGCCCTGGGCTATCTGGCTCTCATCCTCGCTTTGGCTGTGCTTCTTGCACTGGTACGAGTATACAGCGTTGTTCCTGCCAGCCGGTCTGCCAAGCCTTCCGGGCGCCGTGAGTCCTCGGAAACCTGCAACTTCGCCGTCTTCCTCGGTTCAGGTCCGTCCATCTGGCCCACCACTCCGCTCCTACTCCATCGCTAAACTATTTCACGATACCACTCGCAGGGGGGCACACTAGTGAGGCGCTTGCCCTTCTATCTGCACTCGACTTCGCCCGCTACTTCCCGCGCACATACATCCTCAGCGAGGGTGACACGCTCAGCATGCAGAAGGCCATCGATCTCGAGGCCGCTAAAGCCGCCGAACAGCCTCAGGGCGAACCACATGTTCGTGCCATCCGTTCTTTCGGTCTCTCTGAGCCGTGCGTACGCGAAGGGCTGACGGAGCGCGAATCAGACCTCGCGATCCTCGCCTCCCTACACATTCGTTGTTATTCCTCGGGCTCGGCGTGTCCACCAGTCCCTCCTCACGACCCCGTTCAGTACAGCCTTCTCCCTCGCGGCTGCTGTCTGGCATGTCACGCTGGCGCCCATGCTTTCTGGCTCACAGGTTTCTGACGTGCTCCTCCTCAATGGACCCGGCACATGCTTCGTGCTTTGTATAGCTGTCTACATTAACCGAGTACGGTGCTTTCTTTCACGGGCGGAGTATATGTCTACTGATGCTGCATCGAAGATTCTGGGCCTAAAATCCCCCAAACTCATTTACATTGAATCGTTTGCCCGAGTGCGTCATCTCTCGCTTTCGGGGAAGCTTCTCCGACCCTTGGTGGACAGGTAAGCAAGTTCACAATGCCAAGCCCATCCGTGCTAAGTATACACTGCACAGGTTTATTGTGCAGTGGCCCGACCTTCTAGGTGATGGGAAGAAGGGAGAATACCGTGGATGGCTAGTGTAGTTACTCTGTACAGCTCGTATTTTACCCTGGATATTCCATGCTTATTGACGCCTCGGCTAATTGTGAATGTTGAACACGCTGATCGCTTATGCTCACTCTGATGTCACGGCGTGCAAATAGAGTGGGCCATCTTGTCAAAAGCTTCACTCTTCCTCCACATTCACCTCACGACAACTGTGCATGGAAGTCGTATTAGGCCTACACGATATGCATATAACAAATACGAACACAACAAACGCCCTAACAAGATAGCTCGCAAGAAGAGGACATCGGGAGCAAAACCTCTACTTCCGCGTCCACCTGTCCTCACCATCGTGGCGTCCGCCGCGCTTGGAAGGGCTGGCGCTCCTCCCGCGACCGCCCTCCCTCTTCGTCGGCTCCCAGCCACCGCCTCCAGTCGTGGTGGGGGGGTGGAGACGGCGTTCCAATCGCTGCCCATGCCGAAGGGAACGGACGAGGTCTGGGGAAGCGAGGCGGAGATGCATGAAATTGCAGAAGCCGCCGCGGTTGCATTCTCCGTTCTCGTTCTGACGACAGCACGCTTCACGGAAGTCTGTCACTGGAGATAACTCGGCGTAGAGTGGGCGTCCTAGTGTTGTCTTCACAGTCAGGGATGAACACCCTAAGACCCGGTATGTGGTGACATACCTGCGTACCATCTGTCGTTCAGATTGTCGACAGCGGCCTGAGCTTCCGTCTCCCATTCATATCGAGCATACACGTTGCCAATGAGATGGTCCCCCACGTTGTCGCATACCTTAAGGCGACGTGGATTTGTCAGGGGGAGGGGCAATGCGGACAAACAGGCAATAAGACTTACATGTAACTCCAGAAGATGTCCAAATTTCGCCAACTCGCAATAAAGGTCCTCGTACACCGCGTCAAACCCCTCCTGTAGCTCCTTCTCCGTTTTGTTGCATACGGGGTCGTGCGCGGGGTTGTGGTAGACATTTGGGAGAAGGATTGTTTGAGAAAAAGCGGGTTTTATGTGTTTTCGTGAGCAACGATCGCCATGGCGGCATGCACCAATCTGAACGAAGTTCAGGATAGGACCTAGTCTCCTAGTGCAAGGGAACGTACTTTGTAGTAAAAGGAACAGTTGACACGGTCTTGCTCAGTACCGAAGATGTTTGCCTAGCAGGGGCATAAGTCAGTAGTCGCCGCGGAAATACCTAAACATACCAAGTGTGAAGCCATGTTGGAGAGAGAACAAGACAACCTACAAGGGACCGTGTCCCCTTCGTTCAAGCTGCAAGCGTGTGAGTGGGCGCTTTAGTATGACTAATGCGCTCCTGCCCTTTCTGGATATTTCCAGTGGCCGTGGCGCCAACGCTCATGCCCTCTGACTCGCATTCCATAAGGTGGCTCCACTGCCTTCAAGACTTCTCTTGGTTCTCAAAACCTGTATTACGAAGCAGAGCTCTTTGAATACTCTTGCGCTGGAGTAAATTGAAACTCATTATCTACCTTCCATGAAACAGGCTTACTACTAAGCTCCCGCAACTCCAATAGGCCCTCACAACCCAATCGGTAAAGGGTTTGCGGCATTGGTAGCTGGAGGACGGGCACTCCAAAACTTGCCGGCCCTTGTGAGTGATCGTACCTTCCATGACGCTATGGTGCGTGGAGGTCCTGACCGTTGAATGGCCCCCCCTTGTCCACGCTATGGTGTCAATTGGGCATTCAAGACGCCGGGAATCCTCGTCCGCATGATATCACCGGTGCCACGGCTCAGGCGCGCCCCGCATGCGATTGCGTCTCCATTCAAAACCATGTATGACTTTCGAGATCATGCATAGCCTCGTCTCCAAGATCTCGGCTCCCCTTAGACCACTTTCAACCAAGGTCCCCAGGCCTAAGACAAGAGCCCTAAATCAACCCTCCACGTTGAGGGGCATTTCCTCGCGGCAGCCCTCCCCCGCCTAGCAATGCCGTTTGCTAGCTGAAGTACAATACACCGATTCCAGAAAGACAGTTCTCCAAAATCTCCTGCATACAGGCGAGCGGGTAAGGTCCGATAGTAAGGACACGCCGTAATGACCGAGGTAGTTGATGCGGCATCGAAATCAGAGCTCACGGTCTTTCCACCCGTCTGTTTCATAGCAGGGAAGAAATAATCCGAGCGCAGTCCGTCACCTTCAAGCTTAATAGGGTGTCGGTGATGAGCTGGGCCTGAGCGCGTCGGGAGCGACGCCCGATGAGTCGCCTGTGACAGCACTCCGTCGGTGGAGGTAAGTCTATAGCCCTAATTCGGTTGTTGACAGGTTCCTGTTAAGCTCAAATCCCAGAGCGAGCTGCACTTGTACCTCCAAGGCTGTGAAGTTCTATAGTAACAAGGTGGCGTATCTCAGCCTCTACGCCGCTCACCCATCGTTGGCAGGGTCTTCTGTAAAGTTCGAGAGGGCCCTTTTTTCTAATCGTCTCTGTCCGAACCCGGCTTCCCTGCCACATGATGCATGATTCGGCGCATTGCCCCCCGCCGTGTTCTGGTGGAAGGCGGGGCGGGGCGTCTGCGAACAGCTCGCATACTAGCGGCGTCGACAATATCATTCTTTGTTGACCGACACTATAGATCCGCGCGCCTCTCTTTTGCATACTGTAGCCCGTCGGCGGACTTTACACTCTCTTCTCCCGTTGCCAGCAGAAAACCACGGCGGAACTTGATCCTCATGTGAGCGATTGCCTCTTACTTATCGTGGATATCACTGAGAATGTGCGTCGCCTTCAAGCGCTTCAGGTTGGCGTTGTCGTGCCGGGCGCCATCCGAGTGAGCCCGGGCAGTTCGTTTTCCCCCGACCTTACAACAGCGATTCGTTCAGCGTGCGTGCCTTAACCCTCCCATGGAGACTCCGCCTGGCTTCGCGCTCCTTGAGCGTGTTTAGCCGTTCCAAGCGGCTCTCAGGCTGACGATGCTGTTTCATAGGTTGGGTGGACGACAGGCCCGCCAAACATCTCTGTGTTGAGCCCACCGCGCCGGTCACCCACCGGCCATCGGTCCACGGCCTCAACGGGATCTAGGGGCGCCCTCGCTTCTCAGTGAATTCACCGACAATGTAGGTGAGCGGCTTGGCACGCTCTGAGTTGCTTGGCGAGTCTTGGCATGCGAAACCTCATCGAGGTGAGCCGGATAGGATGCCTTTGTTACCGCCCCGAAAGCTAATCTATCATCTCTAGCGCCATGGCTGCTTCCCTTCTGCATGTGCGCGCTCCGGAGTCGGGAACGACGACGGCGGGTGGACCGCACCAGACGGACACATGGGTGCGTGGGCGGGCCATCACGTACCATGGTGCGAGATTTTACTTAAAGAAAACGCACCCGCCGTTCTATCCCGCCGCCGCTGGGAGCCGCGGCGAGTGCGCGGGGGTCCTGTCTCCCACGTTTATCCGATAGCGAGAAGTCGCGCACAGCATCGACGATTCTGAATTTCTGGCGGCCTGGAAAAAGCCGGGAAACAGGGATATGGCCCACATCCACTCTCCTGGACCACTCCGATCGCGCTCTAGGAGCCGCGGCTTGGGTTTTGGGTCCGCCCCGCCCTGACCGGCGCTTGGCGCTCGTTGCGCCGGAGAAATCAGGTCTCCAGCCTGTCACCCCATCGGCTCCCCTCCCAAGACGTGCAACGCACCCGCGATCCCAGCCGCCCGACAGGACGACAATCCCGTATGCATGGTCATTTACGTCAACTCTAACGCTGAAGGTGAAGTCGTGCACCATGCGCTGTCATGTCATGAGGAAGCGCCCCGCACAGTTTGAGCGCTGATTGATTTGCATTCATGCCCACGTTGACGTGCCCTCTAGGCCGTGTCGACCGGTCCACGACTGATGTTGGCGAGGTGTTTTGGCTTCTGTGCCATTGAAATTCCATCGCTAGAGGAGCAGGAGGGCCTTCTATTCTCAGCGGCTGGCGCTGTCTTCATGACAATAAACCGGGCATTGTCCTAGTACAAAGGGACCGTGTAGATATGCCGACAGCCAGCTATCATGTACTATCCCCTAACGAGCATGAGGATGGCGAGTTTCATGCAACACGTCGCGCCATCACCAGAGGTAACCGGAGGGCCGGGAGGCGGCGCCGGGCCGTCAGGTCACCACCGCAGTGTACGGAAAGCATACGGGTGGCTTTGACAGGGGGAAGAAGAGACCCAGTGAGGAACATGGATGTTCTACCCTGAACCACCTCAGGGCGACCCGCCCGCCGCCATACGGAGCGAGAGGGGGCGCTAGCTGAGCACAGTTGGTTAGTGTGTGATCTGCCGATCGAGGCAAGATTGCGATTTGATGGAATCGCTTGTACAGGATCTCAAGGCCACCAAAATAGTTCCGCGATGGTCGTGGTCGGTCACCCAAGAAACCTGACAATACACTGATCGGCTTAACCAAGTAATACATACAACAAAGTCCTCCACGGCAAAAGTCCTGCCGGCCCGTCTATGTAGACCCCCACTATCGTCAGAGCGGGCCATTCTTCGGCCACTCGGGTTGGTGCCTCAGCGGCTCCCACGACATGAACGAATCTTCCCAAGGTGGGCTGGGATACGAGCTTGTTTGCCCCTGCTTGAAGTCCCAGGCGCGTGGAGACTGGATGGAGTGCCCCGGCAGCGGGGCGGAGGGTATAGCGACAGTCGGGCGGCTGCCTCCGTATGGTGCGCGTCCGAAGACTGCGCTCGCAGCAACGGAGGTTGTCCGCGTCTGGGCCTGGGGAGGGCCCACTTCAGGGGGTGAGACGATGTTGCCGAGGGCGGCCCTGAGACGAAGTCTATCAGCGGCTGAAAATAGGACAACTAGACGGGTGCACTTACGTAGTGAAGCGGTCGAGGTCCGAGATGCTCTTGTGTATCTTGCATTCAGTGCGTGCGCTGTGCTTGGCGTAGCGTGAAAGGATGTCCGTTGCGCGACGCAAGCGCAGCGAGAGTTCGAGCACGGTGTTATAGCTAGCGTGGTCGTGGAGACACCCGCAATGTTCGTCGTCACCGTGAACGGAGCAAGTCTCCGCAGTCGAGGATAGGAGGGGATCTAGCATATCTCCGAAGAACGCGTCGTCCATGGGAGGGGCGCCGGAGGAGTGGTATGACGCAAGAAGGGAGGAGAGGTCGTACTCTGGCGTGAGTAACGACGTGATGCCATCCCCGCCGGGGGGCATGTAGATGTCTACTGGGGACTGAGGCCCGGGGGAAGGTGTCAGGAGCGGTGATGGGCTACCCATGCCAGAGGAACCGGACGACATGGCGTGTGGCTCGAGAAATTGAGTTGGCGGTGAGGACGAGGACCCTCGAGGTGCGCGAGGTGACTTAGGTGATGAGGAAGCACCATCCTTCGACGAGCCGGCTTTAGCACCGTCGTCCGCGGAGGAAGGACCCGCCTCGTTCCCCGGGACTGGCTGACCGGACTGTGCCCATCTGGGATGCGGCTTGTTCTTGAGCTACGGCAGGGATGCATTAGTCGGAATGGAAGTATCATGCGGGGCAGCGGAATGACGGCACCTCTCGAATAATGCTCTCTAGCTCAGCAACACGTTTCTTCAAGCGTTCAGCTTCATCTTGGGCGTTCGCCCTGCAAAAGAACAAGGTTAGAGAACGTGACCGAGAGCATCGGGCGGACGTAAGGAGACCCACCTGTGTGATGGGTTGTCGACTTCGTATACGCAGAGGCCAGTCTATAGTTGGATATCAGCATGTATACACGACTGGACATAGGTTAATGCTTACCAGGCCGAGCTGTGTACAGCGACCACACGGCCGCTGACGGTCACACTGAAAATAAGCAGACGATTAACAACCCAGCACTGTTGGAGGTTAGGAGCACACTTACCATGCGCTTGGACGTATGGCAGTTGAGGCATGATTGTGTAGGCCGGTTCCTACGTTTCCCTGCATGTTGACCACGATGAGGGCAGCGACGAAGGGGGGAAGGGAGGGGACGCACTTCTATGGTCATCCTCAGAGGTGCGCTTCGGGGAGGATACGGAAGCCCTCTTCTTAGTCGCGGCGGTGGTTTCGGTAGACATGCTTAATGGATCGGGGGGCGGAAATGAATCTGGGCCGCAGCTTCGTGCGAGGACTTTATAACGCGGATGATTGTCTGGGCTTGGCATCGACCCGAACGTGGAGGGGTCCCTCTGTATGGCAATTGTGACTGGGAAGCCTCAGGTGCACGGAAATCTAGGAAAGCGAGCCGAAGACGTCTACGATTGACGCCGGGGGGACACGCCGAGGAAATACTTGCAGTTGGAGTGGGAAGATCGGAATACCTGACTGTTTGGGCGTGAGAACAGGCCTGTGCAGGAGGAGTGTGGAAAAAGCCGTGACAGGACCGACAATCAGACTCTCATGCACGCCACCCTGCTGGCTCCTCCTGCCCCAGGAGGTCTCTGTCCAACCAAACGGGTCCCATCTGGGGGAGGAGGGGGTGCTGGCGTTTCGCCCAGAGGCCCCCCAGCGCCAATACCCACGACGAGTGACAACGCGCATGCAGCGCGCAGGACCCCGGGCGACACCGGTCGCGCCCGGCGCCGAAGAGACTTGTATCATCATCCCGAGTTCTCGACGCAACGCGCCTCTGCTTGACAAGCTCGATACGAGCCGGTGACAGTCTGAATAGTGCCATACGTAACCCGCACGACCCGGAGGCTGCGCTGGGCTAGCAATCTCGTCTGGATCATGAGAGCTCCGACAAAGTTGGACCGGGGAAGCATTACGCGACAGACCACGATGGCCGGATTCGCTCCATTGTGCTCCGCAGCGTTTGTATTGCAGCGCAGGGGCGCACAACGCGCTCTCGAGCGAAGTCCAAGCGGGGTTCACACCGGAGACAGTGGTGTACTCACTCACGTTAGCAAACGGGCCCTTCCTCCGACCGCACGCACGTCCATGAACACCGGGCTTCATCAGATCTCGCGAACGTCTTGGCGCACGTAGGAAAGGTTGTATCTCGTGGAGGGGCACTTCCGGCGTCTGGGAGCCTTCTCCAGGTACATCGTCGCGGTGAGCACGCCACTGGACGGAACGCCTGGGGTGATCGTCGGCGACCGGCGCGAGGAGGCTGTTACTGTCGAAGGGGGGTGCGCGCCAGGTAGGCGTCGTCCCGCAGAGGAAGGTGCATCGTCAGTGCCTTGCAAACCGGGCGTCGGGGGGCGATAGGCTATGCGCTTGGCAATCGCCTTCGGAGGCAAACGCAGGCCCGCATGCGTCTCGAGGCGGCCAATGGGGGCGGCAGGGGGCTTCCCACCGTCGGCGCGGGAGTTGTAGGCGGGCTCGGCTATCTGTCTGGGCTGCCTAGGGCCAAAATGTGCCAATCGCGGGCGGTGATCAAGCCATGGGTGGTCGTGGAGAGTCAGACCGAGATGCGTCCAAGGGGGGGAGAAGTTGTTGGACGCTGTGGTATCAGCCGCCTCGGTTGGCGACGTGGTTGATGCCACGCCGGGGGCGACGCCGAAAGCGCCGGGCAAGAGGCCAAGCCGTCCGCGAAGCGACCACCGTCGAGCGTCGACGGACGCGCTGCGAACGGAGGAGCGGAGCGTGAGGTCGCCGTTCTCAACCCACTCGCTGCCAAGTCGGACAGGCTCAGCGCACCGTGGGCCGCAGCGCGGACTCGGCGGCGGACATCACGCCCCAGACTTCTCCCGCGCTTCTTACCTCACCCTCCCGCGGCGGCAGCGCACACGTCCCCGCGGCTTCTCCACGTCCCACAGAACCATCCGATAATCAACTGCACGTATGCTACACAATGACTACGCTACCGTAGGTGACGGCCCCGCATTTAAATACCCTACCATCAAGGAAGATGGCAAACGCGCCGGGTCCGTGCATGTTGCCAGTTACATTCTGTTGGTACAGGAGCTAGCAACGTACGGCCCATCAACTTCAGGTTGCCGACCGTGGGATCCGTCCTACGGTGAACCTTCCAGTATTCCTTCATGAAGGGCGTCATCTTGCGTCAAGATCTCTAGGGCCGTCGTGAGGTTCGTCCGGAAATCGTGTGACGTTGGCGGCTGAAATCCCTTGGCCCTCGGATTGGGATCCTGCTTTCACAATGCTTAAGTGTTTAAACGTGCTCTTGGCGTGACAGCCCGGGGCATTCGCGTTCGTTCTGTGAGGATGAAGGGGCGGTCGGATGAGCGTGAATCCGTAGGGAGGCATTTCGGGGGACACACCTCGGAAGAAAGGGAAGAACGTGCAGACCCTTGGCTGACGCAGGACCAGACAATGCCAACAATGGGACAACACTTCGGGGGATCGGTCGCAGTATTCCAACCATGCGGTGGACGAGGAGTGTCTCGAGCGACTGGCCTGCCCCTCTCGTTCTGTGTTCCTGGAATGGACAGTTTTATCAATACTGGCCCCAAATCGAGGAAAGATGCCGAGACCGTCGTGATAACCAAAGGTGCGCGGGCCGAACAGGACACGGGCATGGCAGATGACAGCCAGGCGGCCCGCGGGGAGAAAGAGGGGGGCATTCGACTGCTTGGAAGACGATAGAGGATAATGTTGAGGCGAGGAACGTACGCACTCTATCGACTTGGCACGATAGAACATCCACCGAGGTGAAAACCGACTCGATCACATGTCATTCGACGCACCGACGTATGGGCGTATAGAGGGGCGGCTTGTCTATACCGGCGATGGTGGTGGCCACGGGCGGGCCAAGACTAGATCCCGCGAGGCCGGCCACGGGGGGAGGGCATATCGGAAATATGCTTCAGCACCGATGGATCGTAGGTACCCGGCGGGATTGGGGGCCCGCTGCCGCGGATCCCAATAGAAGCCTCGCGGGTAAGGACATCATCAAGGACGTCGGCAGAGGCGAGCGGGGCGTGCGGCGCGGTCGTCGTAAGTCATCTGAGAGTGCTAACATGGGGGGTTAGCTAAGGGGCTGGAGCACGGCCCATACAGAGGGCCTCGCTTACCATTAGGATGCCGGACGTCGTTTGTTGGGCGGGATATTACGGTCAACGGACGACAGCGCGATCCAGAGCGTGGCGGCGGCGACGCTCCAGAAATAATGCGAGGAGAGTTGGGAGAGCATGGGGGTGTCCGATGGGGACCAGTCGGTGGTCAGCCGCGTTACTAGAACCAGCGGTTCAGCGTGGTGGGCGAGCAGCAGTCAACGTGGTGGGAACGAGGCTGTGAGGCCCTGAGAACCCGTTCGAGCAACCGCGTCACCGAAGCGTTCTAGGCAGAAACCCTTGGCGGACGTTTAGGGCAACTCTACCCGCGGCCCCTGGAGTCGCTCGGGGGTCCCGATGTATGGGGCTTCGGGCGGCTCCAGGACTTGAAGCTCTGTGCCATTCAAGGTTGCTATTCCTCCTTCTTCGCCGGGCCTCAGCTGCATGTACCGGGGACCGAGCCGACGAATATTTGATGTACTCACGTCGTCGACCACCCGAAGGGTGGTCGACGGGGGAAGCGCAACACCCCTGGGCCTAGATGGCCACGATGGAGAACCTTGTGCAGAGGGGCCGTCGCCTGGAGGGTAAGACGCCGTGGAGAAGAGGTGGGCAGGTGGATCTGCAGCGCCCACTCCTGGACGTCCCCCAGGGGCGTGATGCGGAAGTGACGACCCTCCATCGGCGTTCAACCGTATCTGCGCCACCCCGAGCACAAAAAACAAATTGCGGCTTATAGCAGGTATGCATCGGAGACCCTCTGGGTCTCACGAAGGACGACGAGAATTTCCTCGCTACCGGCTGTAAGCCGCCCGCCCAATAAGAAGCACCAGGCATTCGCGATTCGCCGAGAACGCCGTCCGGTCCTTCCCTAGAGGCGAACAGGTGCTCTGTGCAGCGTAGCGGTTGCGGGGCCCCAGGACCGGAGGGTCCGCTCCGGCGAAAAGGAGACGCTTCAAGGACCATGCATCCTCGACCTGATTTACCTCACAATGTTGACGGCGCTGGACGAATACGTAGACGCGCGCTGAAGCTCTTGGCAATGCAGCACGTCATCAATCAGACCCCGGAGAAGGGACTCACCAAAAGGTTGCGGGAGTCCCGGCGGGTGTGCGCGCAGACCTTGCTGACCAACGCGGCGAGAGCCCCGGATGCGAGTTGGGACCCCATATCGCCGTGCGTTCAGAAGAAGGCGGGGCGTGCACAATGCCGGAGGCGGGAGAGGCAGCGGCAGAGGCGGGAGAAGGTTCGATACAGGTCGGCTGGACGCCGCTGCGTACAACGACCTCGCTGGAGCCCACGCTTGACGAGTGTAGGTAATTCAATCAATACAGGGCGCGGATAGATGGGCGCAGTAAATCAAACTCACTCGTAGCGCTAGCTAGAGGGGCCGCCGCCGGCAGGAGTCTTACATGCAACGAGAGGACGATTGGCCGGAGTCTGGGTCGCAAGAGTTTCAAGCTGCGTACCCCGTGGACTACGGAGGACATCGACTATGCCGAGCGTTCAACCGTGGTCGGCCCTTTGAATATACTTCGTGATAGCAGCGCTCCGCTTGCTGTTATCACCCCCGGCCGCCGTGGTAGAAGCAGGCTGCCAGCGCTGTCAGAGTAATAAGCGCAATCCACGTCGTCCCTATACAAACGATTAGCAAACTGGTCGCAGCGCGATATGCGACGAGGAACTCTCACCAGGAACAAGACTCGCATTGCCGCTTCCTGGTTCGATGCCCGTCGGCTTGTCAAGTCCCCGGACTGCGTGACACGGTCGCTCCCCGACGCCCCCGAAATTATCAGCCGAGTCGCCTTCGGTAGGTATACTTAGAGGGACGCGTATAACCTCTGAGCCGAAACAAACCACCACGGCCCGTCGTCCAAAAATAACACAGCACAGACAGTCCAATGCGGACCCGATATTTCCGATAATCACGCAATGACCACATGAACATGACGAGAACAAAGTCCACATGATCCCTTGATGATACACACAGTCTGTACATGGAACGAGATATTGAGACCGGCACGCCTTCCTCTGAGGTTCAGCGATGCTCATTACATACCGACCGGAAACTCACAATGGCCCTTAGTTCCCTACTGTAGCGTCACTGTACTGGGCAGCAGCAGCCCCCGCGGACAAAACTGCAGCCAACACCGAGACCCACCACGCCCGATAAAGAGACTGCCAACCCTCTTCGTCAATAATACGCTTCACACAATCCACAAAGCCGAGGTACGGGTCCTTCTCGTGACGCAAGCTGCCGAAGTGTTAAGTCGCCGGCACATACAGCGGAGCCGTACGGTTACTTACCCAATGACGTCCTCCTCCTGACCGGAGTACTGAGCGTATTCAGGGGCATCGATGGCGTCGTCTTCGACCTCTTGCGCTACGGAGTTATACTCCGCATCCGAGTGGTTCCTCTGGATGGCGAGCTTCATAGTCATCACATCCAGGGGACAGATGACGGCAACGCTAAGAATCTCGATGGCCACGTAAATGCCGAATTTGACAGGAGAGAGCTCGGGTCCCAAGAGCAGCGAGCGAAGGCCGCTCAGAACCACAGCGGTGTATGTGATTTGAACAACTTGAGTTGCAAGAAGTCCAGGCGTGAGGTATAGTATCCAGGGACGACGGCGTTCCGTCGGAGTGAGGAGAATGCGCAGCGAGTAGATTGGACGGAAGTATGGAAGACGGTAAGGCGTTACGATAGACCTGGAGCGCAGCGTGAACGAATTGAGGTCAGATCATTAAGCAATGACGTACCGGTAGGTAATGATGGCGGCAGGGAGTGCAATCAACATGCCGAAGACACCGTATACCAATGTCGCTAGAATGCCGACGTCGGGAGGGTCGACACGGCCGTGGCGGGCAACCTGCTTTGAGTTCAAGGCGCCAACCGCGAAGCCAGTCATGATGACCGAAGCGATGGCAGTTGGCACTATGTCCTGGTGAACTTCCGATGGAAATAGAGTATGAAAGCTGACTCACTGAAACCCTTGTACAGGCCAGCCCAGCCCTGCACCGCACCATAAGCGGGTGCGAATAGGGGAGTGTCGGGGTAATGAGCACTCACCTCGATACGATGCACGCGCCTCAGCATCCCAAAGAACGACGTGACAACAGGCCCGGTATGCACATTCACATTGCCTTCTGGATCCAGCTGTAGGGCCTTCGGGTTGTAGTTCGCTGATTTAGCAACGTCAGCGGGCGTCACAGCCGTGGAACAGCGCAAGTAACTCGCCTCGTAAACGCACAAGTGCACCCGACAAGGGCACCGAGATCAAGAGAGACACGGCCAGCGAGATAGATAACCAAAAGGTGAGGAATATAGTCTCAAATACACCGGCCATGGCGAGGAGATGGGGGTTGAATGACAAGGACGATGGCGGGGCTGTGGCCGCGCAGCGCTGAGTCTCTCCGTGCCGCCCGGGCGGCTGCGCCCCAGAGCGGCGCCCAGAAAGGGAAATTCCACAGCCACCCGGCACCGCCAGACCAAAGCCACCCAAACTCGCGGTCTTACTTTCCCAGGCTCCTTGCTCCCCAACTACCACTGTCCCCTCATCGATAACGACGATGACCTTCAAGTCATCCCCTCCTCCCCCTCCCTCAACAACTTCAGGCGCACGTTCGTCCTTTCCTATTCATTGGCTCATCACTAGGTCCTCTTTGTGGCCTGAACGATCAGGGAAGCCCACGTCGGTCCTTGCCACGTCAAAGGCCCTGTGTCTTTCCTTCAGTGCTGAGTCATTTCCCCTAAAATTCGTATTTTGACGCTCCACATATGCTCTAGAGCCAGGTCTTCTGGTACTCGACGCCTTTACGGTCAATATCTTGGAGTACGTACCTGCACGGATTTCAGCGCAGTGACGCCTTTATCTGCCCAGGAACGCAGTGTCGTGTCAGGTCAGCTGATTCCGCGATCTTGATGAACTCATGACTCAAAATTGCTGCTTTCGAATTTAGTGTCGTAGCCCAGGTCGGATTGCACCTGTTGCTTTCTTCGAAGGTTGCCCAGGTTTTCTTGAGCGACCCGATCTGCCTTTGATCTGTATCGGGAGAGCTGCATCCAGATTCAAGGCCGTCATTTGAGAGCGGGGCTGCAGGGTTGGTAATCTCCGTGAGTGGATCACATGTTAAATGGTAGGCTAACATGCCTAGTTGCAGAAGTGTACTGTTTGTGGTGACGTCGAATCTGTATAGCAAGTCTCTTCGGACCTCAAGTGGCGGAAACAAGGCTCTATCCAATTGCATGACGATTCTTCACAAGTGTCCGAGTCTGCTCCCTTAGCGAGCAATCAAGTCCCTCGACAGCCAATTGAGCGTATTGCGTGCTCGTCGTCGCTGTGCTACTCCGTCGAATCATTACTCGCTACTGGAAGCGTGCACACTGCTGGTGTCGTTGCACCATCTCTCGCTTTGGCTTTCCAACCGCTCAACATCCTCCGCTGGCCGTCCATGGGAACAGTAGGCCGACCTCCGTATACATCTATCTCGGAGTTCGAATTTGGCCCTTGGTGAGCCTCGCCAGTTTTCAACCTTCGGCCATCGTCCTTCTTCAACCCAACTCCGCTCAAGTCTGCGTGAGCGTGACTTCGCTTCTGTTTACAATTCTCCTGGCCCTATGTATTACTTTATATCGCGCACTTTTAGTAGTCTATTGTCCTGTTCCGTGGTGTGTCTAGCTAGAAAGAATATATTTTCCTCTATCTAGCTTACCGCCGTCTTGTTGTGACTTGCTCATGTGGTCAATCATCTACCTCCATCGTTGTCCGTGTGGTGCGAGCAAGTAGTATACGGTCGCTCCAGTGTGTGTAATGCGAGGGCATGTGTGTAGTACATACCCTTCGTTTTCCCTCTCAGACATGACCTTGCTGCATACATGCAGCTTGAGCACTCCCGGGCGACGGTGACTGAGCGTCCGCCGCCACTGCAGTTTGACTCTCCGACTGTAGCCACATCATTAGGGTTCCTCGCCTTGTTGCCTATCTCCCACCTCCCGTTCCCCGCCTACCCCGCCTGCCGTCCCTCATTCCGTCCCTCGTCTGAGCTCGTTATTCAACGTTATGTCTCTTGGGACTGACGCTGCGGCTGCGAGGGTCAGTATTAGCGTCCAATTTTGCTCCACGCTGTCGTCGTAGCCTGACCACCTCCCTGCTACCTTGGCCCTGCCCCTTCACAGAAAGCTGCATTGGAACAACTCAAGTTCAAGAAGGTTCAAAAACAGCAGAATACGACACTGAATCAGTCTGCTGCCCCAACTCCTCCGTCATGGACGAGCAATGGTGACAGCGCAACGCAGGGGCCACCACGCCAGTCGAGGGACGCGACGGTCACATCGCGCTACTTCCCTATACAGCCATCTTCCTCAGGCACTGTTCTCGTCCCAAGCTCAAGCCCTCTTCGCCCCGATCCTCAAGATGTTCGCAGTCCACCCTCAAGCGCATGGGACCTGTTCAAGGACGAAGTGCCTGGTCTCACTCGCCCCGATCCCCAAATACGCCCTACATCATTACCTTTAGACCCCCTCTCAATGTCTAGCGGGTTCCGACAGCCCAACGGCGTGTCAAGCGCGTCGTCTACGCGTCCATCGTCGTCATCAAGCAGGAAACTGTCAGAAATGGAGGATATGGAGGACGGTGACCGGCCTAGGAAGAGAGTAAACACGGGCCCTACGCGTTCACGAGACCCCATCGACTTTCTTTCCCCGACCTCGCCTGAAGTCCGCGCTCCCGGGCAGCGTCACACTGGTCCGAACACGTCACTGTCGTCTATCTCCTTGTCTTCCGACGAATCGTTACCAGATCCACGGGAGGTTGCCCATAGTCCTGCTGGCTCCCGGATCGTCCGACGCCCTCCCCCGCCGTCTTTTGAGGGGAAACCTCCATCGTCGTCGTCGACTCAAGGGGCTGATGACGACGCCCGCTTCACTCGGTTCCGCCTTACCCAGATCGAACACGATCCCGATGCTGTCCGTGCCGCCTGGAAGGAGGCCGCGGGCGACGTGCCCAAGGCATCGGCGCTGCTCAACAATCCTTCGTGGAAACCTCCGGTGCAGGTGTCTCCGCCGAAGATTTTGGAGCAGGTTGGGGAAACTGGGCGCGTGAAGGAGGTCGTAGAGGCAAACAAGGCTCAGCGGCTTGCCGTCAAGGAGAAGGGGAAGAAGTCCATCATCTACCGGAACCGCACCACGGACGGGAAACCTTTGAGCGATGCGGTACCTGCGACCCCTACCCCCGTCAAACCGCTTAAGGTTGTCATGTATTCGCCCATGAGCCCCGAGCTGATGCGGCCGAAGAAACGTCTCAAGCGCAAGGTCGTGGATTCAGATTCCGAGGGGGAGTACACTGGTAGTGACGAAGACTCGGGAGACAATATGGAGCGTGCTAGTATGGATGAACAGCGAGCTCTTGACTATTTCAACGAGACGTCTGCTGAGGGTCTTCAGGAGTTGACTGGTGCGTCTTTCCACATTCCTCTTGTATGTCTTGCCGACCCGACCTCCCGCAGGATGCACGCCTATACAGGCAGCAAAGATCATTGAACTTCGACCATACGTATCAGTGGAGGATATCAACACCAAGCTTTGTCAGGGGCGGAAGAAGGCAGGACCGGCCGGTATCAGCCCGCGAATGTTCGAGGACAGCACTACTATCTTCAAGGGCTACGGGAAAGTCGACAGTATCCTCCAGGACTGTGAGGGCATTGGCGCTGAGCTCAAGAAGGAGATTTCCAGTTGGACGCACTCGCAAGCGAAAGACAAGCAGCGCGAGTCGGCGTCAGCCGATGACGGCGCTCTCTCCCTCACTCATATCGAGGGCCCAGAGCTCAAGTCGAAGTACTACATGACGTCTCCACCCTCACTGTTGGAAGACGGCGTCAAGTTAAAAGAGTACCAGATGATCGGCGTGAACTGGTTGAGCTTGTTGTATCAGAAGGGGCTCAGCTGTATCCTGGCAGACGAGATGGGTGCGTGGCAACTAAACGAAGAGCCGACGAGAGCACTAACCTGTCTTCTCCCAGGCCTAGGGAAGACCGTGCAAGTCATCAGCTTCTTCGCGCATCTCAAAGAGGGAGGGCGTAACGGACCTCATCTGATTGTCGTGCCGTGAGTGCTTTACCCTTTAATCTGCTTCTACCCGCCTCACATGTCCGTAGATCATCCACGCTAGAGAATTGGTGTAGAGAGTTTCAGAAGTTCGTTGGAGACAACATCAACGTCGAGACATACTACGCAGACAAGAACGAACGTCCAAAGCTGCGAGAAATGCTCAACAACTCCGTCGCTACGAAGAAGGCCGGCGGCTGGAACGTCCTGATTACTACCTATCAGCTCGCAAACGGCGACGACCATGATCGGAAGTTCTTCAAACGAATCGATTGGGACGTAAGCACCGCAATACCCTACTTTCTTGTCAACCATTCGTTTTTAACTATGCGCCATCAGACGTGCGTCTTCGACGAGGGTCACATCCTGAAGAACTTCCAGTCGCAACGCTACCAAGCACTCCTTCGATACAAGTCGCGTTGGCGGCTTCTATTGACCGGAACGCCACTGCAGAACAACCTTCAGGAACTTGTTGTATGTATTCTCCTCCGCTGTTATCGCCTTGAATACGGCTGAACGTTTTCTACAGTCCTTGATGAACTTCATTCTACCGGATCAATTCGCGGAAGACCTCGAATCTCTCCGAGCAGTGTTCAAGACTAAAGGAGACTCGAAAGTGACATTGCTTGCACAACAGCGAGTCTCGAGAGCAAAGAAGATGATGACGCCCTTCGTACTCCGTCGTCGGAAAGACCAGGTTCGTCCTACGCTCTTACTTGATGTCACTGTCTTGTTCACGAGCACACTTAGGTTCTTCAAGATCTTCCAAAGAAAACTGAGCGTATCGAATGGTGCGACATGACATCTCTCCAGAAGTCCATCTACGATGATGCACTACAACGCTCGCGCAAGACGATCTTTGACCTCGAGACCAATTCGGCCGAAACCTCCGAAGCTGGATCCAATGCACGGGGCAAGCCGGTCAAGAAGACACGCGCAACTGGACGGACGAAGGACAAAATGTATCTCGAGAATAGCTCTAACGTGCTCATGGACCTCAGGAAAGCGTCGTCACACCCGATGCTGTTCCGAAGACGGTTTACCGACCAGACTCTGACGTCCATGGCAAAGCTTCTACTCAAGGAGCCCGACTTCAAGAAACGGAAGGCGGTCTTCGAGTACGTCAAAGAGGACATGGAGGTCATGACCGATGCGGAGCTGCAGAACTACTGTGGAACATACAAGGTTCGACCGCCTCGGTCCTCACATGCGCCCAACATATATGCTCATAGAGAAATTTAGTCACTTCGGAAATTCTTGCAAGACGACGATTGTTACGTGGAAGCAGGCAAGGTCAAGGTCTTGATGTCCTTACTCGATCAGTACCAGACGGAAGGCCGACGGGTGCTAGTGTTCTCGCAGGTGAGTTCAGAGTTCATAGACCTAATAGCTTTCCGCTGACGCGCCACATCGTGCGACAGTTTACGCAGTTACTAGACATCTTGCAAAAGGCCTTTGATCTGAAGAAAATCAAGTATCTGGTCTTGACTGGCACGACGCCAGTCGATGTTCGGCAGTCCCTCGTTGATGAATTCAACGAGGACGAGAGCATTCTAGTCTTCCTTCTGTCAACGAAGGCTGGCGGCATGGGCATCAACCTGACTGCTGCTAGCGTCGTTGTCATGTGAGTGCCCCTGACGTGTTAGATCGTTCATTCCGCTAACGAGACCTCGCATTCATAGGTACGACCAGGACTTCAATCCCCATAACGACAAACAAGCTCAGGACCGTGCATACCGCATAGGTCAAAAGCGTGACGTCGATGTGATCAAGTTGATCACAAAGGGTTCGATCGAGGAAAATATGTTCGAGCTAGGGCAGATGAAACTCGCACTCGATGAGGCCGTTGCCGGCGAAGAGGGCGAGCACATCGAGCGCGAGATGAAGATGTCGCTCATGAGCGTGGTGCGGAAGAAGCTCACCACAGATGAGGACATCGAGATGAAGGACAACGACCCACCTGCATCGAGCTCCACCTCAGCAAAAAGCTGAGTTGTTTTCGCTTTCGGCGCGGACTTGAGCTCGTTAGGATGGCGAGGCAGGATGATACTCAGCATAGGCAGACTGTCACACGGATTCATATAGTAGAGTATACCCACCCCCGCATGCGCAGTTACTCACGGCTGCTTTGGTAATGTTTGCATTGGTTGCATCCACATCGCTGTATCTATTCATGTACTGTAGATCCACACACACACCTTGTTTTCCACTGCTATCGATTGCATACTCCTGCTCTTTACGGTGTCCGTTCGAGAGGGTCTAGCGGGAATATCAATGACACAGGACTTATGTAAGAGAGCACGGCCTGCTTATGTTAGTAACGAAACGATAAGCGCACATGGTGTTTGGCAAGACTCCCGGCAGCACTGAGCTGTTCGATTCTTCACCGGTGTACCCGACCACTCTTGACCATTATAGTCTGCTCAACATTTTGTCGATCACTCAAAACCAGTCCAGAGATTAGGACAGCACGGCCAGTAAGTGCTACATAGTGTTTGTGCCTGGCTTCAGTTAACTTATACACCGCCCAGGCAAAAGTTTGAAGCTGAAGTCTCAAGGATTGTGACTATAGCCCTTAATGTCCGTAGCTTTCAGCATTTACCGTATTAGAGTAAATGTACCCCATCTGTCATGATGTATCTCTTACTGATTATGACTTTCGGACCCCTAGGTCAGCCTCAGGCTTGTAATGCCTCATCTCCACGTACCACCGAACCAAAGGTCAATCCGCGCTATCTCTGCGGCATGAACGCACACCTAATACAAGCTTACCGAAACTACGAACCCGTACGGAACTCCGATGGCACGGAGTTCATTACCGCTCTCGAAATTCGGGTCTGATGGCTTTGCGGCGTGTGCAAGCCTTTCCTTGGGGGCTCCCACAAGGCACTGGAGCCGCATAGCGAACGGCTCTCGATCTCGGCGGGAGAAACAAGCTGACGATCTCATCGAGGCGGATCAAGTGTCACGTCAGCTTGTTTGGGGAAGGGACAAGGTACTTTCCGCTTGAGTCAGACTCTCGACACGCTGGAAATAGACCTGACGGCCCTTATCAGATAAGATATCCGCTGCGAACCACTCCCTCAGGCTCGCCTCCGATCTTGAGAATCATGTCGCTCGTAACGCGGTATAGCTATGAATGCTTCTCACCAACTGTCCCTCTCCACATGCTTGCTCTTTCCTGAATTGCATAAATCCGGGATCCGTACCCTCTGGAACGTTGTCTTAGTGTCAACCTCAGACCTGTGTGGGACGCCTTCGTAGACGACGTCCACAGGCGTGAAAACGTCTCGACTGCGGCCACCTCACTTCCCAGAACACGGGCGCCACCATGGACACGCTGGTCTACCCGTGGAAGGAATTTGCTGCGGTTTGCGACAGCTAGCGTCTTTTCACTCCGGTGATCGATCGTGAGGGTCGACCTGTACCTAGCCAAATTCGGAGTCAGGCAAATGATCTCAATGGTGTTACCTTCCGGTAGTAGAGCGTCTTTTCTTCCAGAGGGCATCATTGTACTGCACCATCTAATGTCTTTATCACTTCCAGGGTCACTATTCTTTGGTGGGGCACAACACCGCTGGCGCTCAGGTCCAGCTTGCGAATGACAAATCGTAGTCGTTATTTTCCGGGATGAATTGCGGGCTATCCCGTTAGAAGCTCTACTTAGGCTCCGAGAGCTGCTCTTCCTTTCGGCACGACCTCAGTCACGAGTACGAGCTTCGGATAGATTTAGACATCGACGGCCCTCAATTCCTCGATATCGATGCATACGGCGAGGGATGCCGGCGTGTCTAACTCTAGAGAATACATCACATACCGGCACGGAGTTCTGAAAGACCCGAACTTATATGGTGAGCTTGATTTCTCACTTCATCACCTGTGCGGTCCTCGGGCTGACTACGCTGGCACAGTGCAGCGGCGGACGGGCGCCATTTCACATACTCTTAGGCCTCTGTCTAGGCAACCATGAACCCGGACGCTTGTGTTGGGTTGCAAGGTTCTTCCATAACCCAAGACGGTTGTCACAACGATTTCCTGCCGTGGTAAGGAAATACCTAGTACCTACTTGTCAAATGCCTAGTGTGCGACCCTTCGCTATTTTGGTTTTTTTCGTGGCTGGAAATCGCCTCGCCGCAGTATGGTGGGACTTCGGGTGGTTCGGTACGTGCATCGATTATCCTAAGGAGGCGGGGACACTGATTCGGCGTGCGTACAGAATCTTCTGCAGTTCGACATGACTTTCTTCGCGAACATGGCTTTTGTCAGCCTCTGGTCGGGTCGTCTCGGCACCCCTTCCTGTCAGACCGGATCTTGTTCATCTTCTCCGTCGCCTCAGACCATTGCAAGAAGGTACCCGAATGCCATGGGGCTCCCTGTGTTCCTTTGGGCCGTTTCGCCGTCCGGGAATCCCGTCAGCTGTGTTCGCACAATCACAATCGCTCCCTTTTCCATTGGCTTCATGGATCAACGAGATCACCCAGTACAGTTCTTGACTACTCGCGGTATTAGGAATGCGATCTTTCTAGGTCCCCGTCACCGTGATGGTGCTCAAGACTCACACGTACCACGACAGAGGATAGTTACCTCCGCGGCGTTCGCTATTCTAAAATTGATAGCTATACCCTACTCTGTGGTTGGCGAACAACTCATTTTGTGTGATTCTTCTGCGAGTACCCCGTACACCCCGGGGAGTCTCGGCACCGACTCAAGTGGTAACAATTGGGATGAGTTTAAGCATGATGAGCCCTTCAGGGGCTGTGGTTTACTTAGTCAGCATCGTCTGTATCCAGTTTGCTCTTATTTAGTCTCGGCAATCAGCCATCCTTTCAAGGGAAAGCCGAGACAGCGACCTTGCACGGACTTCAACACGTCAAGAAACCCCAGCGCAAATGCGTTGCTTACTTACTGCCTATACCCGTTGAAATGGAAGCAACGGCTGTCAATCTGCGACGCCGGCCCCGTCGGGCGAACCATAAAGGGGCCTACAAGTTTGCAAAGGACAACATCCGGGCGGTCATCGAACCACTCCAGGGCGGGCGTCTGCAGGCGTCTCCCGGAGCAACTTGTCCGAACGCTATACAGTTGCAGGCTCTTACACACCGACACCATTATATTGAATACACCTGTTTTCATCAAGTCCTGCAACATGAAGCCTCTAATTTCGTGATTGCGTTTCCGGAACAATACCCCTATTTTAAGTATCGCATACTGACTCGGAACTGTGCTACTTCTTACAGTCGGGCAGCAGAGGCACGGACCGGCGGACGTACGGACAATCTACGTGCTGAAAGGTCGCACAGAAAATGATAGCAACCTACCTCTGCATGTATGTCGACTGCGTCAGACGTTCAAGTACTCATCATAGAATTGCATTTCAGAGTAGTATGCACTTACTCGGCTGAACGTACGATGAGTGTTAGACTCCGCTCGCAAAGCGCCTCACTCACATCCTATACAGTCATCCGGTATCTCTAGAACGAACATTGCTCGGATCGCGAGACCCGAGCGACTCACTAGCATTCCTTTCCTTCAGTGGTACGAGCGAGCACGTCGACGTCATCCTATAAAACCCTAAAGCCATGCCCCACGCTCTTTACGACGACCAGCACCTCTCGCAAAACTTTGCCAGCAATGTTCATGAAGCGCGGCTACACCGACTTTGTGTTGTAATATCGGACGTTCGTACTGCAATTCTCGCGTCATC